>UELX01003319.1:0-24199 GCA_900480035.1 Eupelmus urozonus | reverse complement strand
TTCATATTTTAACATCTGAAAACATATCCCAAAGTTTGAGCAAAATGCGTGATCCGGAACCCTGACCCTCTCCTAGTTAGTATAAAGAGTTACAGATAATCGAAAATAAAACTAAACATTGTTTAAAATTAATAAATTTATTTTAATTGTGCCTGATATTTGGCTGTAGATAATTTTTTTTATAAAGGAACATTCGTACTATCTTTTAGCAACTCAATTTTATTATTACCTTTTATTCAAATCATTTTGTCATGAAAGTCTTTTGAAAATACAGTAGATTTTAAGATCATTTGTTTCGAACTTACAGCAGTATTCCTTAATTGATATGCACTAAGGATATTAGAAGATGCTATCGATCGAACAATATAGAAAATTCATAGATGATTTTATCAGCTTAAGACGCAAGCATTCACGCGATGAAATTCAATGGCTTTTCGACAGGTGGCGCTATATCAGAAAATCAATGGGCATTATAATTTTTTCGATAAAAATTTTATTAACTGCAACAAATTTATTAACTCAGTTATTTTTAACTATCAATAAAATCAAAGTTATTTTTTAATTAAAAATATTCAGGAAAATAACTGGAATAATATATAAAAATTCTATATTTTAATAATTCCATATTCATTAAATACATAAGCATACTGCCAAAATATGTACATAATTTGCCGACAACCCGTTGCGTCACGCACTCGTACTGTCCTTATTATTTACGAACATTACTAAAATTGAAACGCCCTTTCGTTATCCTCGTGCACGCATCGAAAAGTTGCTCCATTGTTTTAAAAACGCTTTCTATTCGTACATGTAAAAAAATTCTCTCTCTCTCTCTCTCTCTCTCTCTCTCTCTCTCTCTCTCTCTCTCTCTCTCTTTCTCTCTCTCTATGTCTGTCTGTCTCTTTCTCTCTCACTCTCTGTCTTTTGGAAAAACAAGGTCCGAAACTTTTTTCCCATTGAAAATCGGCTATATTGCTGCACCTTATACACAAAAGCGATATGGCCTGCAGCTACGCAAACGAACGCCCATATAAAAATGTATACATACAAACGCGAATTCCTCGTGCGCACTCGCGCTCGCGAAATATACAGTTTCGAGCTGACGCTTCCATTAAAGTTATGAAAAAAAATGCCCATCTCTCTCTTTCTCTCTCTATCTGTTCCTCTCTCTCTCTCTCTCTCTCTCTCTCTCTCTCTCGCTCTGAACCCGCATACCTATCCTTCAAAAAGCATGGCGCGTTATCCGCTTGGCGTATCTGCCGACTCCGCGCGTGCAAAAAAACAAGAGTCGGACGAAGCTCTGCGTGTATTATGAGCGAGTGGCCGCCAGGGGTTTGACGCGCGTGATTTTTTTTTCTCAGTGCGTGCGCGCTTTGTTTTTTTCAGATGATGGACCCGGTGTAACCGTTTTAGGCTTCGTGCAGGCTCGTGGATTTTTCGTATTTGCTTGCGGGGAACAAATATACGAGGCGAGGGTACAACTTTTTTAGATTCCAATTTTTGCCGTTTCATGCCACTCAAGCTCGAACTATTTGGAGAGCTAAATTCCACGCATTTTCTTCCTTTATTCTATCGGAGGATGGTTCATAAGTTTGTTTGGCCAGAGAATATTTTGAAAGTTTGATTGCAAATACTGTACTGTCAAAGGACGTTTTGGAATTTTTTTGTTTTTTTTTCTGGTTTAGTTTGAATAATGCCGGTAGACCTTTTTTTTTAATGGTTGTGCAATAGTGGTAACTCTCGATTCAATGGTTAAATTTGCAGATATTAACTTCTAAATATCGCATATTTTTGCGAATCAATTATAATTGGAAATAATTTAATCTTTAAAGATCATGTATATATTCTGTATCTTTTGTTTCCAGTAAGAAAGGAAAGACAAAGAACTAAATTCTCGAACGTTTATCTCTAATTTGAAATGGTGGCATAAACAAATAAGTTATGAGAGTTCAAGTTTAGATGCGAAGAAAATTTACGGCGTATAAAAATGTTTTAATGGATACTTGAAAACTCGTTGGGGCGATTACTACGAATCCCTCTTGTACAGTCGTAAAAATTTTCACGACTAATTTGCAAAAAATAAAAGTTTTTTGATTTCGCCGGTAACTTTTTGAAAATTAATGAAACCGGTTTTCCATGACATCAGAGACAATGCACTGCTTTAATGTTTAGAAAGTCGTGAATTCCTTAATCTTTTCTTCTGGAGTAGAAATTATTGGAGTATCAATAATTAAGAATCTGTTCACAAAAGAAAAATTTTTGCCTGCAAAAGTTTACTCTTTATAACGATTTTCTTCATTTGCAAATTACATGTCCTTCAACGTATATTACACTTAAAATTTTTTTTCCTATAGCTAAAAATACGAAACATTTATAAAAATCGAAAAAAATATTTTCACTCCACTCATTCCACTTTCGTCATCAACCTGACAACACCAAATCCCTCGAACATTCATCCTCCATCCGTCTCCCAGCTCAGCTCCTAAAATCTTGTCGCACCGGTAAATTTGCAAAAGTTCCCAGCGGTGCACGACTGCGCGACTCGTCGCAGGCATCATAAACCTTCTTGCAACGCGCGCGAGGCAGCGAAACGCGTGCGTACAACTGTTAAACTGCATTAGCAGCGCGATATATCCAGGGCCTCGCGTGCGAAATTGTTAACGAACGGTGCCCCCTCTTCCCTTTCCGTAAACTAGCGCCTGCATTTGAATTGCCAACTGTTTGAAAAGCCGTCTTCCGGTACTACAGTCGCATTATTGGATAACTTGTCTAATAAGATTGCGCGCGAAGCGAGCAGCAGCTCTGTACTTAAGTCTAATGCATGCGCTGGAGGGATGAAGGATATGTGTGCCTCGGGTTTCCTTCGGGCCCCTGACGCGTGAAGGTGACGACGTGACACGCGATATCCTCGCCTCGCTCGCTCGTCTTGATGCGTCGCTGCCGCGGAGACGAAGGGAGGGAAAGAGCCGCGAGGCAAACCTGACGAAGCGTGAGATGCCTGCGCTAGCGCAGAGCTGGGTTTTTCCCAAACGAGTTGCCTTTTGACGAGTGTTCGGGGAGTGGGGAGAAAATATGGATTTGGAATTTTGACAGCTAAATGAAATGATAGTGTTTGTGTTGTAAAATTGGCTCGACTAGAGATCGCTCGTACTTGATGTGGAAAAGTAATAGATTGATTTTTTATAGAAGAGAATTTTTGTAGTAGTAAAAACAAAGTCTTTTTTGATATCTTAGAAGTTTCAAAGTATTTAAATTACTAGTTTTACTACACTGCACCAGCGCGCATTTTCGTGTGTATATAATACGTTAGGTGTACGTGTGCATGTGAGCGTAAATGTAGTAGTATAGTAATTAAAAGCACTTAAAGATTTAAAATTTGATAATTCTCATTTTCAAACACTGTTTTTAATTAGTTTTACGATTACTGGATAATAACATGACTTGTGAAAATTTCCACTCAAAGGCTAAGCTTGAGAAAATAGATAAACAAAACGAGCGAAATTCATGCATAAGAAGATGAAATATAAACATTTAGCTAACACTATAATTAATTGCCGTTATTATCAGATTCATATTCTACGAGAACCTTTATAGCTACTTATTATAGCATTACACATGTTTTGGCACCTTTATCTGTCATATCATCCATTTGCTAATCTCTTTATTATTCTCTTCGATGTGTACATTTTGTGGAGCGTGAGAGAAAAATCCAGCCTTCGGAGGTTCGTGCTTACATTCATGGGCAGGCGTTAAAGCGACGCTGAGCAGGAGTGTTACGAATAACGCACGGGAATTCAGTGTAATCGCATTGTTGTCGCTGCAGTGATGCGCGTGAAGTGATAATCCTCAGGCTTATCGAGCACTTATGTAACCCGGAGGATGTGAGATCCGCATTGAACAATTAAGAGATTGAAATGATTTGAATTCTAGTTATGTTCGCGCGTGATAAGCTTGATTATTAACTGAAGAGTTTCATTTTCTTATTATTTCTGATATTAGCAATTTAGGATAATTATTCTTAACCACAGGAATTTTTAGAGTTTTATTTTCCTTAATAATAATCTTGAATATGACGTCAGTGTCTTATTATAACACATGCGAATTTCCGTTCCCAGGTAGACACTATATTTTAACTTTCCGGCAGTCTAAAAACTAAATTGCTTAGCACAAATAACCATAACCTTTTCCAAATCAATATAAACAAACATCGCCCAGCCACAGCGTACAATTTATAATTCGCCTATTGCTGAATAAGCACGCTCTCGGAGCGTGCAGCCGCTTCATTAGCTCTCGTCGCTGGCAGAGTCTGCGCGGTGTCAACAGACGATTACTCCTGAACGTCCGCTCGGGCGCACATAAGCTAAGCCTATAATCGATTTAGCTTACGGGATCTTACGTATGACGGCTCGTTTAACAGCCGGCGTTGTAGTCCTTCGCGCTCGAAATGCCCTCTCTGGAAGGGGGAGAAGAAATTGCCTCTATACGTCGCCTCGCATTGCCGGCCATCGCAGCCTATACCTTTTCATGGTCGCAAAAACGAGACAAGGAACAGAAGGATGTGCTTGATTTGCACGAGGTTGAGCTTCACGGTGCAGCGAGTTGATTTAAGGTTATTTAATGATGACTGGCGGCTAGTTTTTTTAATACAAGGTTTGATTAATTATAAATAAGATCAGGAATTTTTAGAATGGATTTTCATAGATGAAGTTTTAATCGGTTCATTTTTTTGATCTATGATACTTTCGTGTTATTTATTTTATCAGATATTTAATGTAATTATTGGTTTAAGTAAAATTTAATCAGTACTTTATAAATAATATATAGTGAAACAATTTTGTAACTCAAAATAACCTAAAAGGATTATTTTTTATAAAAAATTTAAAATTTATAATGTAATTTCTAAAAATTTAATAGAATTTTAATCAAGAATTCTTTACATGCTAAATATTGATTGTTCTTCCTGTAATATAAAATCTCAAATTAAACAACTTTATGAAATGAAATCCAAAAATATATACTCAATTTTCTACCCATGCTCATACATTTGCGAACTGTATTAGCTCGTTTCATCGAACCAGAAATTAACTTACTTCCAACCTCCTGCATTCATGTATCTAACGCTAAAACATACAAAATGAAAAAGCCTAAGGGCGGAGCTTGGAACGAAATTATTAAAACCGAATTGCCTCGGGGTATGTGTGTGTACAAAAAGACTGATTTAGACGGAATATGTTCAATTAGCCTTAGTAACTGTAATAAAATAACGCATACTTGAAACGAGATAGCTTATACTAAAAAATAAAGAGTCAATTTGATAAAATTTGGCTATTTTTTGGATATCAGAAATAGATTTGTTTGGCATAACCTAGTCCCTCTTTGTTAGACCAAAAAATGTTATAGTGAAAATTAAGGCATATAAATCTGTTGCTAATAAATTACAAAACGATATAATACTTCCTACTAGGAATATAAAAAAGATAAATAAGCACAATTCATAGTAAAATGTGTGAACAAAGATAAAATTTTTAAGTTAGAAGAACAGCTGACTGGAAATGTGAGTAATGTGGTTTGTGTATGCATTTTAAGAAAATGATAATCCAAAACTTTAAATTGTTGGCATTGATAATAACATGGAAAAAGAAGAATTGAGAGTACATTTGAATAACAAAAATTTTAATGGCAGTGATATTTTTAAAGATTTGTATTTGAAAGTGGAGTATGTATTTAACTACCGATAAAACTTCTGGTACCCAGTTAATCCCCAAAAAATTACTGTTCTTTAAAAACCCATTAAAATTTTTGTATTTCGGTTATTGTTACTTTTTTTATTGTCTCATCCCTGTTGAGCGTGTGTAAAATATTGTGTGGGCAATTATTGAACTAGTTTAATTTTTAAATTTCAGATTTATATAATTAATAGATTTTCATATATCTTGATCGATTATATACGTAAAATATAAATATAAAGTAAAATTTTTCGGAATTCCCCATATTTCTACATACATCCATAATTACCAGATAAATAGCATCTCCCTCTCAATCTCGCCCGTAAATTAATTTAATGTCCACTGTCGTAACTTTCGGACTTTGTTAAATTCCCCTCTCCAGCCTCCCCTGCACGCTCAAATACTCGGCTCAGGTGAGCGCGTAATTCGCGGAGGGCTGCTCTTTATACACACCGACACAAAAGTCGGGGCGCAGATAAAGGGCTCGATTGACTCGCTCTCGGGCGAACGTGCGCGCACCGAGGCCATTCCCGACGTCGACGAGATGGAGCAATCTCAGAGGCGAAGGCGTTCATGACGTTTATTGTTGTAAGAATATGGCCAATATGGCGACGGCGGGGGCCATGAATAAATCAAGCATCGTAAAACCGGCGTGTTTGTATTGTAGATTGTAGCGACGCCGAGCAGCCCCTCTCTACCGGTGTCCGACCATAGCCGACCTCGTTCCACTTGCATCTTCTCTACTCCATGCCGCCCGCCCGCGCTCTACTCTCATCTCGCGGAGAGCAGCGCGCGCGCGCTCGCTCGCTTGTCTATTCTGCGCGATATCCCATTCTCTTCGGGGCCGCGCGCCCTCCTGTTATTGCTTTTACTTCGTATCGCTCCTATTAAGTTTTTTTAATATCAGCCTGCCGGCCATTCTTGTTACTTATATCTGTATTGTTATGATCGAAGCGGCAAATTTTAGCGAGAATGCCGCCTGAGTTGAGAGCGACTGCTGCTTTCTTTTATGCGATGTTTTTTAATCAATTTTTTAGTTTGTGGTGAAAAGTTGCTTGGAAGTTTTTGAGGGTTAAAACAAATTGAATTGCAGATGGAAAATGTGGAGTGCATGGTTTTTTATTATAAAAATATTTTTGCTTTGTAACGTTAGATTTAAGCAGTATGCTTTATTGTTCAAAATACTTTTTACTTTGAGGATAAACTTATTCGTGACATCATGTATACACGCCAAAAAGATTCTTTGCATTATAAAAAATTTGCGATGCACTTTGTCAATTTGCTTTTCCCTCGTTCAAGCCTTTTGTTTTACTTGTATTGCGTTACTTCTTTCCTTCTCTTTACCTCGCTCTATATTTCAACATGCACACGCGCATCGGTCTATTTCACGTTTACTAGTCGGTTTATCGTTTATTTGCCGTTGCATTTTCACGATCGCGCGCTACGATTTGAAAAGCGTGCGCACCGATAAACAACCGAGAGAGGAGTAATGTTATCTTTCTTTATTTTGCTTTTTCTACGGACCGTATCAATTTTCGTTTCCGCGCGTGCATCCAGAATGTATCTGAATAATTGAAGTCGCAGAAAACATCAGTTCTCCTCGTTGTTTCGTTTCAGAATCAATTAATGATTGAAAAACTTGAATCTGGCCTTCCCGTTGTAAATCTGACAGTATTTAAATTTCAATTAAAATTTTTCATGCTCACGTAAACGTGCCATATGTTTTTTGGTTTATTAAATAATAAATCACGAAATATCGGTCTGACAAATGTCACGGTTACTGTAACGTCCGGTTTTGCATAAATTTTTCCGACTCGAATTCTGTTTTTAATGAAAAAGTCAATTACAGTGTTATAATATTTATTGACAATGTCAACAAAAATTAACATACGTCATTACGCGCTCTTTCCGAATTAAATCTTCCCTGCCCTTTATTAAAAACCGCTCTCGAATAACAGATTGCTCAATCAAAGATTAAAAGCTCACGGCGCCTAGTAGCCGAAATATTCCCCCGCGTGTTCTATATTTTTGATGGCTCTCTTCCCCATTAACGCCGAAAAATTGGCTGTGCGTGCAGGAGAGCGAAAAAAGCGCGCACCAAAAACTTCGACTCTTTCAATTTGATATCGCCAGGCTCGTCGCGTCCCCTCCTCGTCGGGGGGCCGCGGGGCGTGATAAATAGCGCAGATAGCCGTGTCGAGTAGCGAAAAAATTCACTCCCGGTTTTAAAGTAATTTGCACGCTTCGCAGGACGAATGGCATCGAAAACCATCGTTTACACTCATCCGAACTTCGGCCATCGCCGCGCGCCACAGAGCGTGTAACGAATTTCTTCTCTCTCTTTCTCTCCCTCTCTCTCTCTTTCTCTCTCTCTCTCTCTCTGCGTCCCTCAACGCCCTGTTTTCAGCTATAAACCTGGGCTCAAGCTCCTCTCGCTCTTCTCTCTGTACACATTGTTCGCAGCTTCTGCGTTTCTGTTTATTCTTGGTTAGGCTTTTAGTTCTTGATTGCTTCTTGATTCTTTTATGAGTTTTTATTAGGTGATGGAGGGATCTATTTGTTTTGGAAGAGAAAAATTTTTTTTTATGAATTTTTAAAAAACCCTTTGGCAGATTTTGCTGAAAGTTTGCGAGCGTTCCCTGGTATTGGTTACACGAAGCTGTTATCTTTTTTCACTATCAATCAATATTCTTTTATTTATTGTCATAGATATGAGTCCAATGGTTGTGCTTAAGCTTTCTTCAAAAGTTACTGAGCACCGCCAGCAAAAATTACTTTGAAACTTTCAAACGTTTAGCTCAAATTTGATTTTTCAATTTATTTCTTTTAATAATGTGATAGATCAACATAAAATAATTTGGTTATATTAGTAAAAAATATTAAAAAGTTAAAAGGATATAACTAAAATAATTATAGTTAGCTGCAGGTAATATTATTGTTCAATAGTAAAGTATGTGTATTATTATACACATATTATATTTGAGTTGCAATTATTTCTAGGTGCCATTTGATTTATCAAATTAAATGATAAAATGATAATTTAAATAATAGTTAAACAATTAAAAATATTAACCGTTAGCTTTTTAAATCAGAGAAGCATTCAACAAAACAACGAAAATATAAGTACTTTCTTTTTTTTCATCATATACCACCACAAACTTTTATCAAAATCCATTTCCCGGAAAAGATGATCCCTCCTTGTTAACGCTACACCCGCGTGCTCAGCACGCGTATAAAAATAATTTGTCTTTTACCAACATCGCTCGCTTACAGCCTGGATTAAATTAAACAAAAAGTATCTTCCATTTTTGTCGTTAGCGCACAAAAATATATACACACACACTTCCACCCGCTGCTCTACAAAATCTCACCCTCGCAGATCGCGTCACCGCATAAGCAGAAAAGCAGAAGAGCGCCGCTGATCCGCCGGGCACATCGAAAATACGCGCTGGCCGCGCTGGCGCGCGCGTATTTATGACAATGGAAAACGGAGGCAGGGATGAGAAAACGTCAGCTACAGGCTTTCGCTCGAATGGATTTGGGCTCGCTGTACCGCTTTAGTTTTCATTGCACGCCTCGTCTGCTTTGCGCCCTGGCAAATTTGCCGCGAGAAGTCCCCGACGCGTTGCGCATATTGGAGCGGTAGGGCGCTGAGAAAACTTGTGCAGAGGTCACGTACTTTTGGAAATATTTTTTTGGAGCGCGGGGTATCTGTTTTTCGGGGCTGGGTGGTCTTTTTTGTTTGCATGGGAAGAGTTTTTGTTTCGCGGGAAATATCTGGTACTTAAAAAGTCTGATTGAGGCGTGTGTTCAGTGAGTTTTTAGAATTTTAGTTTAAGTAAATGCAAAATTTGTATAGGATGTACTTATTACAGCATTTTTTTATACTATATGAATCGTATGTATTACTATTACAACTCTCTAAAAGAATTTTTACGCGATGTAACTGATGTATATTCGTGGAATTACTGTTTATAGTGCACATTATACAGATAAATAAATTTTACTGACAATTATAAATATAATTTTCGTGTAATATAATGTTAGCAATATAATATGAATTTATTTTATCAGCATATATTCACATGCACTAATATTTTTGCTATTGACCATAGATAAACTTTTTTTTGAGGTATTAGAAATAAATTTCTTTCTTGATCTTTGCGAACCAAGGTGTTAGTTTAAAGTAATACATTTATTCATATAACTAAGTCGACGTTTCGGAGGATTACAAACTTCTCTTTTCAAGACTAAGTGTACGGTGAAAATTATGTAAGTCTAAAGTTACATTTTGTTGACAAATAATACCTCAAAAAAATACACGACCTGCGAACGATAACTTCTCTCTACATAGATAAACTTATATTAATTCGATTTTCAATATTAATTAAAATTATCTACTAAAGCAGAAATACTTTAAAGTTTATGTTTCCATAGAGACACGATGTATGAAAAACCCATATTTTACCGTTAAAAATATTCGCAAGTTCTGTTCGCAAAGTTAGCCGAGTTCAGAAAAATTCTAATTCAAAATATTTACAATCTAATTACAAATCTTAACGACGTATAGTTTCTAACAAAATTTTTCCCGCCAAACACATTTACAAAGAAAAAGACCCTCCACGCTCGGCCAAACCCGCCTAACTCATCCCAACCCATAAACCTTACTCGAGCCTACATAATTTCAAAACAGCTATCCAGGTCAGCTCTCATCTTTCCCCCGGAAGCAAGCATCCGCGCTCTCGGCCGGCAGAATCCGAGAAATTAGCGTAAAGGCTCAGGCAATAGCGCAGATGATCGCGGAATCTGATGCTCGCCACAGCAAAATAGGCGCGCCCCGCGCGAATAACATGCGCCATAATCCGAGTAATTATTCGGAGCAGCCTCCTCTCAGGTATAGCGCCGAGCCGTCGCAGGCAATCGAGTTATATGCATCTCTTGTAGGTAGAATCTGCCTCAGCCGCGCTGCCATTACTCGTATTGCAAGACGCCGAGAGAGGAGGATATGCCTCAAGCGAGAGAGAATCTTCCGCGTCTATATATCGAGCGGTATTCTCATTGGAATAATGCACGGCTAAGTGAATGTGTTATGCGTATATGCCTCGCGGCTCTCTATTCCGCTAGCGCCTATCGATCTTGATCTCAAGCTTTATGCGTCGCATCTTGTACGTATTGCTCTCTATCGTCAGAGGGATACATGAGGGGAAGAAAGAGACAGAGAGAGGAGAGAGAGAGAGAGAGAGAGAGAGAGAGAGAGAGAGAGAGAGAGAGAGAGAGATGTGAAAGGGAAGGGGATAAGTAGACAGATAGACAAACAGCTGGGGAGGGAGATTGGATGATTGATTGATTGATTAATGACTAGTCGCGTGTGAGTTTCGTGAATTAAGGCCATTTTCGGTCGTATTTAGTGCACGTGAATTGCACGATAACGCATGGGATTGGTGTGAGTGTGTTAGCTGAAGAAACTGCTTAAAAGGTGTAGATTGTGTTAGTGGTATAATTAAAAAAGTTGAGTGTTAGCTTAGATAGTTAAAAGAATACAATAGCTTGCGAAATAATTGTAAAATTTGATTAAATTAAATATTGTTATTAGCCTTTTCCTTAGCCCTACAAAATATTTTGAAGTATTCAAAATCGAGTTTTCTCAGGATAGACATTATTAGATCTACATTACAAACGGAATGTGTAAACATTACGCACGTAAGTGCAGCTCCCATTTATTAAAAACAACCAATTACCAAATTACAAGTTCAAGCGAAACATGAGGGTAAAGCTTTGCTCTATTTGAGCCAGCTCTGTATTACGTTCGCTCTACTGCTTGTTCATTTCGACTGTAAATGTATCTCTAACGCCTATCAATTTCACAATACCATTGTTGGGTAAATTGGCTTTTATTATGCGTCGAGTATTTCAATGCAAAGATTCAATACTGTAACTGACACTGGAATTTACATAAAAAAGTATGACATTACCTACTAAATTACATAAAAGCGGAATTAACTGTTTGAAATGATACTTAATTGTTAATTATTCTTGATAACTATTGATAGACTCATGAAACACGTACGCACACCCACCCAAATATATACTCACACCCACACGCACACGCAGACATTTATTAAAAATTGTTTATTTTGATTTTAAAAACATTTAAACAGTATTTTAGATTATTTTAATTTGCCATTATACAACTGATCAAATAATAATAAAACTATGAATCGCTAAATACTTTCGTGCGTTAAGTAAAATTAATTCATTATCTATGATCAATAATTTTCTGGCTGATTCATCCTGCTGAAACAGTTACAGCAGAAACAAAAGAGTAACAGCCTACAATAGAGCATTCTTGGAATAACGATGCTGCCACAATTTACTTTCTAAAATGAACACAGGCCTATCTTTAAAAAATACCGAGTAAATACGCAATAATTTTTTCATCAATCTTTACACACAAACTGTATTTTTCTAGATGAAAGGCTGATTTGCAGTAACAGCTTATGCAAACCTAAAAAAAATTTTTTCAGTTGCGTAAACATTTTAGATTAAAAACAGAGAGCTCTCTAAAGAAGACTGATTGATAAATTAATATATACATGTATTGTTACGTAGATAATATACGTAGATGGATGTAGATGGTCGCATAGATAAGTCGGTAAACAGAAAGCTGACCAAGTCGAAGCGAAGGCCGGAGGAGCATGAAAAATCGCAGAAGAGGGAGTGCGTGAAAGAAATATGAAAAATCCTGCGGCAAGGGCAGAAATCGTTGACGGATTGCTCGGGAATGGGTTTGAGCAGGCGGTTTCGCTTATTAACCGTTCGATCGGCTACGAGATGTATTGCCGCTTGGATAGAAACGAATTTCGCGTCGTTCTTGCAGAATGCGAAAAAGTATATTTTCGTAATGCAGCATGACGTGTCTGACTTTTTGAGACGCTGGGAACAGAAGAAATATTTCTGAATAATATAATGTATGATTTATGATTCTACATTTGTTGATTGTTTGGTGATTTATGCTAACGGTAAATTACGTTGAACAATCTACGTAAATGTATAGCTGTTATACTTTTGTCCTGTTATTTTTGTTGGAGTGAATTTTATAAAATCTTTTTCAAATACTGTTTGATATTGAACTCGCAGATTTGAATAGTAGATTCAGTCGTACATCAAAACAAATTGTTAATGGATTTTTTCAATTTCAAATAATTATAAAAGCTTTTATACGAACGTCCATTAAAGTTAATTAAAAGCATTACTTTTTGATAAAAACTTAAATATTTTTACACATTTTTAAAAGGTTTATTAGGATCCTTTCATTAATCAAGAACGACCAGCTTAATCGCGTTAATGCGCTTTTCCGAAAAAAATATGCAAAACCAACAGCTACGGCAGGAAATACGTTCCTTTCCGGCATTTAACAAGAGAGTCGCCCCGGAAAATTCAATAATACCTTTTTCAAAAATGTATGCACGCCCGAACGAGCCTCACCTCTCACAGCGCGCGCTCGTCCAAAAATGTTAATGGCAAAGTTCGCCCGAGCCTTTCAATTACCCTTTCAGATATTATTTAAATGAAGTATGCACTTAAAAATTCTCTTCTTCATAAAGCGGCCCGGCCTCTCTGGCGCGATCCGACGCTCAAAAAAAAAAAAAAAAACCAGCTAGAGGGACACAAAATTACTCTTCCTCCACCCGCGCGTTAGACGAAATACGCCGGGGCAAAAGTCCGCGTCATAAAGCAGAGAAAGAGGCCGGAATAATGACATCAACGCGGGCCCCGCGCGTAAGAGCCGGGCAGACGAATGAAGCGATATCCGTCGCTCATTACGGCGCTATTAAAGTCAAGCGAATTTTCGCCCGGGCAGTGTATTACGAGCTATGCTGCCGGCGTTACGCACAGACGCGATTTCGCAATTACAGCGTATTATCGAGATTATATTCTTGATTTATCCGGCTGGCACCTCGGCGCTCGGTCATCGCGCCGCGGCCCGGTCATTATTTATTACTTCTGTTTCACATTGCGCAGCGGGCCGACCGATAAGCTCGAAATAATCGCCGATTGGTTTATTTAGTTTTATGGTGACTTATTGCGAAAACAAGATAACGCAGCGCTCGCACTGGCTTCTGCCGGGCGCTGTATTTGGAAAAGTTATTAACGGCTGCCGTGCGCGAGGGGCCCGACGTTTGTGACGATAATTAACGCCCGAGGCAACGCCCAGCGTCAATATTTTATGAACTGCGGACTGTGTTTTATATATGACGTTAACGAATAACATAATAATAATTGTGGCTGTTACCGGGAGTTTTAATTAAAAGCCGGGGGAATCTAGGGGGCGAATTTTGCGAGGTAAGCGCGGGGGTGTGTATTAACGAGGGCATCTGTATTTGTAATGAACGGGGGGCGCGGGTGAAATTATTTTTTAAATGTTGAGATTATTTGGGATTTGTGTCGGTGGGCGAGATTAAAATTTTTGTTCGAAAATATCCATTGACCGGTGATTTAATGAAATGAGTAACGACTGCAATATCAGCAGAAAGATATGTACATTACCTCTGCTTAATATTTTGAATATGTATTTATTTGTAGCTTATATGAAATGTTTCTAAAATATGTCACTCGTTTTCTAATAATACATTTAATAATTCAAAATATCCTCAAAACAGAGATGTAAATAACAGTTATTTCATATCAAATTAGTAGCTGTTTATTCTTAACGTTCTTCCGAATTTTCCACAATAATTACTCCACGATAAAAAATAAATTAATTCTACTCTTCTTCCTTTATTAAAAAAAATGTAATAATATTTCATATCGCCAGTAAAAACAAGATGCATGCCGAGGCATGTAAAAAAGGCATAAACTTTCATTAATATTAACATACATGCGCACACGCTCCGCCGTAATATAATACAATACCTTCTATTTCACGCGCGAGATCCTCTACCTTTATTTCCCTTTTTTCCTCCTCTTGCACACACGCGTACCCTAGGACATCACTTTCAATATTTCAAAGCGCCCGCATAAAAAAAAGAGCAAGAAAGAGAGTGAAGCTAGAGAAAAAGGGAGAAGGTGGTGGGTGATATGTGTCACCTCTCACGGCCGTTCTAACCTCCTTTTTTCATATGCGCGGGCACGCGCGAGATAAAATTTCCGAAAAGTCATCACGTCGCGTGATTTCTGCATCTCTCCCATTCGCCGCATAAGAATTCACGAGACGTTGAGTTTTACGGCCTCGTAAAAACGTGTACCTCGCGCTCGCGCGAGCGCGCGGGGAAAAGGAAGCCTGTTGTCGGAGCGCGATAATGACACACTGGCATTATACGTCCACGGGCTGGCAAAAACTGTAGCAGCTTTGTCAGATTTAAGAAAGAGGAAGCTTAAATCGCGCGGCAAAAGTTAAGCTGAGAGCCCAGCGATTATAGCGATCCGGCTGATCACGCCGCTTACGAATTCACGCCTGCTGCTGGTTTTTCTTTCGAGCTCTGAGTTTCTTTTCTTTTTGTGGATCGAGCGTAATTAGCGTTTTTCTTTTTGCGAGTAAGCTGGAGGACGGAGCCGATGAACGGTGACTCAACGGAGACTGTAAATGCTTACCTTTCGCATAAGGAAGTTACTTGGGCAAATCGCTGGCTCGTTATTAGCGCGACCTTTATGTTTACAGTACACTTTCAGCGAAGTGGAGTTTGATTATTTTTCTGTTTCTCCGTTATTTTTTTTTTTTTTTTCTGTTTGTTCAATGAGTCTGTGTATTACGGCCAAGCGGAGGATGACGAAATAGCGCAGTGTGACGGCTCGGTGATTTCGCGAGCTCGCGCGTCGGGAATTGCTCTTGATTGTCGCAAATTAGTGCGGATTTGTGAAAAGATAATTGGAAATAATTTACAAAACGTCGCGCAAATTATGTAACTGTTGGCTGTGTGGATAACTCTGTCAGTGCTTGTTAGAATTGGAACGGTGATGCATTTAATGTAATTTTCACTAACAGGGTCAATATATCTGTATTTATAAGAATTACAAGCACCTACTTTTGTGTGAAAATGATGAGACTCTGTTTTATTATTTACAGAATATCAGTATATTATTGCAATTTTTTATTATTAGTTAATTAAACTTTTCAAGTTATTGTCATTTACACACAATTTTATTCAATAATGAAGAGTATATTTTTTAAGTTATTATGTACAAGTTCATTATCAGGTAAATAATACATTTAAGAATAATGATTAATATTTCTAAAAAACTGTAACTGTATTTACTTTTTGTTTGATCCTTTTTTATAAAAAAAGTTGCTTATTACAAATAGGGTAAGGAAATAATTACATTTAAATGTTGAATAAATAAAAAAGTTTAATTTATTAAAACACTTATATAAAAGTTATTTTTTGGAACAACGCCTTATACATAATAATATTTTATAATTTTACAATATAAAAGTGTACATTACATTTATTCACGCTACTTATAGTACTGGAAATAACTAAAACTACATATACGTTGTAAATAAAGTTGTGAGTATACTCATTATTTTTGTACAATTATTTATTTACACAAGCATATAATAATATTTTTCCTATTGTACAATAATACAATATTACGCCAGGTATGACAATAGTTTTTTGAAACTAGTAATTAAATTACGTAAGAGTTATAAAAGAATTTATCGTATACTTTGACGACTATCAATGTTTTTATAAAATGTAAATGTAAAATTTTTCAATGAGGAAGTATTAGATAATTTATTGGCGCATCACTTGAATTAACTGCTGTTTACTAGAAACAATACTCTTTAATTATAAATATGGAAAACAATGTTCTTTTACAAATAATAAATATTTCTAAGGAAATGATAGCAAAGTGTTCTCTATCAAATTTTAATCCACTTGATTAATTGCACACGTATCAAAATCTGGTATCACTTATGAATATAGTAAAATTGGCATAAGCATTGCACTAAATCATTTAATTCAAGATACTATTTTTTGCTCTAGTGCAGCGCTAATTCTTTTGAAAAAATTAATGTGGATTTTACTGATGACTGTTTATTAAAAATCTTAAATCATTTTTTTTTTTAATTTGAAAATTAAAGCTTATTTAGCCTAGGCTCAGACCACGCAATAACCATTTGATCTAGTACAGAGTAAATAAAATTACGCCAACACTTCGCTTGTAAGTATCTTGAGTATTTCAGCGCGTTAGAAAAAACACTTAAAAGGAGATTCACGACAAACAATTTCAGACACGCAGTCTTACAGGCAGCGTGAACAACGTCAAGTGTCATCTTACTCTCTCCTTTTATATTTCTTACGACTCGTGCACGTGTGCATGGACAAGGATATCTCAGATATGGACAGTTCTTATACTACGTATAATGTTTCTACATTTATTTTTAAAAATATGTTTTTCTTAGCCTAGTGAAATACCTGGAAAATTGCAAGTTACACTTTTTTAATTATTTCTATCTTTAAGTTAATGATTTTTGCGATGTCCTTTTGAGCAACAGATATGGGATGTTTTGGATATTAATTTTCAACTATTTCAGGGACGTAAGACAAATTTCAATGACGCACATAATTAACAAAAAGAATTCACGATTTTATTTCGTAATTTCATTTCAAAGAACAACGTTTCAAAGAACGCTTTTAAATTATATATATAACGTTTCTGGAAAATAGAACTAATATATAAGGTTTTAGCCAATTATTAGATAAGTTGACATCTCATTCTGTGAATTATTTCCTCTTACGTTCAGTAAGACGAAATAAAAAATAATTAACTCTGATTATAATTAAAATTATTTCATCACTATGTCACCTTTGTGACAAACGTTGAAATTTTCAATATTCCTATTCTAGGTATCGTTCTTTTCATAAATGTACAACATACATTTCCACATCATCATTTTCATTCTTTTTCACACCACTTGAACTACGTTACAACGCACACATAAACCTAAAATCTCATGTCCAAAATAAAAACAGCCATTCAGCTTCGACACACCGAGATAAAGAGATGTAGGAAAAGCGGAAAAGAGAAATCTCATATAGAACGGACGGCGTTCGTTGTCGGCTTCATGCGGCGAAGGGAAAGGCGGTCCGCTACATCGATCGTCGGGTGGTGTGCCAGCAGCAGCAGCAGCAGCAGCAGCAGCGGCAGAAGCAGCAGTAGCAGCAGCAGCGCTCAGTGCGGTTCACGGGTCGCAGCGCTAATAGCGATGCTTCGATTCACTTATTGTCTGCTTCTCCTTCTCCTGCTGCTTCTCCTGCGTCTCGAGCTGTGCCGGGCAACTCTTTCCGCGCAGCTCCATTTGAATCTCTTCCAAGCTCTTGCCCTCGGTCTCCGGCACAAACAAGTAGATTAAGAGCCACAGTAACGAAGTTATTGCGGCGAAGCACCAGAACGGCGCGTGTGTCCCGTACGCCTTCTGCAGCATCTGTGCGCACGATCCAAACCGATGGCACGGCAGAGAATTAGTAGATAGTATGTGTCTGTTCGTGTGTGGCTGTATGTTTGGCAAGGGGAGGAAGGAAGCGAGGAGATGTAGCGGACATGTGTAACGCAATCATGACAATTGCCGGAGCAGTAGGATGAAATCGACCGGCTCGCAAACGACACGGACTCTCGGCTCACCGTTCGCTCTCGTTCTCTCGCTGAATTTCCATGTGGACGAGTGCGCATAGAAAGAGAGCAAAGAGAAAGAATGCTCGAGTGCTGTTATGCGCGATGAGACAAAAGCCCGTTTCGAGCGAGACCGCGATGGCAAAGATAGGAGTATTAAGAGGCCTCGACAACCACTTCCTTCTTTCGTCGTATTGTTATCGCTTTATTATTAAATTGCTTCTTTGAATAATTTGGTATTGTTAGATAATTTGATGATTATCTTTAAATTTTATTGTCTAGCTTTTTTGGTTTTGAAAAAAGAATATATTACTTTTTAATTTTTAATTTTAATTTATTTCGCGTGAATTAATAAATTAAGATTTCTATATGTAAATTTATTAAATCAAAATAATTTTTATAAAAAAGCTGAATAATAATTTAAAATCTTCGCAAATACTTTTAATGAGGCCTCTTAATTTTAAAATGAATTAATTTTTGCCATAGGTTTGATTATTGGAAAATATGAAAGAATAATATTTAAAAACTAAAAAGAATTTTCCGTATTTAATAATTTTTCAGAAATAATTGAAGAGAGCTATGAGAAAAAATGTATATAAAATTCTACGATACCTGATACAATTCCACCACTAATAGACTGCCTAAGGCGTAGAAAAGCGAGCAGTAGAGAGCCGCTGGCACCTTTACATCCATCGGAAAGACTTCGCTAATATAACTTAACGGCAGTGGGTTGAGCGCGACGCCGTAGGCCAGCGCAAATATCACGATAAATACAGTAGGCACCCAATTTATGCTTTCTACGTCCATTTTCATATGTTTGAGAGTGAAGAAAGCCGCAACTATGGACAAACTTAGTGCAGTGACCGGTGCGGCAATCAATAGCAGCATTCTCTTGCCCGTGCGTTTGACAAGCATAACACAGGCCAGGCCTGCAACGACGATGGCCATACCCGAGCCCAGTACACTGAAATCCGTGGAGACATTGAAGCCAGCCTCCTCAAAGGTATAGGATTGATAAGCGAGGATAGGTGCTGCACCCGAGAAGATCATGGCACCCAATAATATGCCAGTTATGCCAAAGGCCTTGCGACTCTCAACTCTGTTGAAAGATTCGAGCATGGAGCTGACGAAGGAGATTTTCTTGGACTCCTCGGAGGCGACTATCCTTTTGATCTCCTCCAGTTCTTCCTCGACGTCTTCTCGATCCAGCGACCACTTGAGTACCCGTTCAGCTTTGCCCAGCCTGTTTTTCTTAGCTAGGAAGACGGCGCTTTTGGGTAGCCACATAAAACTCATGAGGAACATCAATGGCACCGTTACAGCGATCAGAGATGTGGTCAACCGAGTATTCCATAATCCTATCGCGTAGATCAACAACATCCCGATATTGATCCAGACAGCAAGGGATGCGCTTAATGGGCCCCTCGTTCTCTTGGTGCTGATTTCACCGAGGTACATGGGTGTAACGCAATAAGTCACTCCAGTTCCTATACCTGCCAGCAGCCTACCTACGTAAAAGGCCATGTAGTTCTGAGCGCAGGCGAAAATGATCCAGCTGCTAATTTTGGGTATGGCGGCTATTAGCATGGTCCACTTCCTTCCAACTCTGTCCATAAGAAGCAGCGGAATGAGCGAGCCTACGCCCACACCCATGTACATTAGGTTGATGATCCAGGCTCCCTGCTCGGTCGTAATCCTAACCGTAGGATCATCTCGCTCAAGTTTCGGGATCATCGGTGTGCTCCATCCCTCATGAAAGCCACTGTCGATGATCAGAAGATTACCTAAATTGGCCAATACACACGGGTGAGGAGAAGACAAAGACACACTTGTGTAGGTGTATGTATAGACGAAAGAGAGAATCAAAGTACGGTAGTAGTCGAATTAGCTGAAAGGCCTTGCAATGGCTTTGGATAAGCGTTCTGGAGAGACCGAGAAAGACCCTTTATATTGCCTGGCAGTCCCTTTCTGATTAGTAATGGCTTTAGTATGATTGCCGAGGGAAGTCACCAGCGCCGTGTATTTGCCTTAGCGTAGCTCGTTAGGAGATTAGTATCAATTAAGGATGCAATGATGGCAGGTACACTCCGTCTGATTTGAGAATAGCATGCATTAGGATAGATTTTGGATATGACGTTGATAATACGTACGAATAGCGCTATTCTGTACAATTATCCAGATGAAGTATATTATGCTTTAAATATGTGATTAAATTATGTTTAACGATTGTTCATGATTAGTTTAATGGAATAATGTAACCGATAAACAGAAACATTTTAAAAGTATAGTTTTTAACTCTTTAAAGTCATTAGTAGTTAAAATACAATTAAAGTGTGTATGAGTACATGTGCATAAGGTCGTAAAGAAATTGAAAACAAAGCGTAAACATATATTTAAAATTCAGCCAGTTAAGCAACGCTCTTATAATGTTATCTAATGGAATATATTTGCAAAACAAAAAGCGAGTCAGAATCCATTTTTTTTTTTATTAATTTAAACTTAATTGCATCGTGTCCTGATTTTATAGAAAATTTTGCACAGTATTCAATCAATATCAAGAAAAAATATATACATAAATATATATAAAAAATATATATAACATAAGCTATTTTATGTGCAAAATATAAAAAGTAGACATTATAAAGAATGTAATTTATAATGTTGTTTACTGGCGGTGCTCAATAAAAGGATAAATAATTGTCAGTTTTATGGTTTAGATCGTGCGCCCCGATCGCTCGATCCTAGAGAGACGATAGCAATTGACGATGTGAGAAGAAACCTACGTTTTAACTTTGTCGCTGATCGTAATATAATTCAACTCTAATCGATTTTCGCGATAGGTACTTCCTTTTGTGGAAAACGGGCGAAGTCGTTTACTTTTATTGTTATGCCCGATCGTTTTCTTTGCTGTTTCTTGCTGCCGTGGATTTTTAGACTTTTCGCGGGAATAGACACATGCACCCCATCGCTTCATTCGAGTGCAAATGAAATTTACTCGCGCTTCCTGTTTTGCATTTTATTCCTTTTGTCCCCGTGCAATACCCCTAAGGCCAACTTTGTACCCGCTGCATAAGCGAAAGTGCGCATCGGATATACTTACAAACTACACCGATCAACACCTGACGTAATAATGAAAAATCCATTGTTATGATCGTTGTTCTATTATTTTTTTTCACTTAAGCTCTCTCATTTCAAGCTGCGGACTTTTGCTAAAAAAGAAAATAAAATGAAAGTAAAGTAAAAGAAAATAATAATAAATACCATTAACACAAATGATTGCAACTAACGCTTTAGAAGATTGTAGAAAAAATATATTTTTGCATTTAAATATGTTTTTTAATAAAAGAAAACAATTCATTAAGATATTAAAAAATAATTATTATTTTTAGAGTTATAACTAATTACATGAAAAGGCAATCTTAATTAATTTTATTTGAACAACCTAAATAGCAAATTTTTATACGCTCTGCATAGCTACATAATTACGAAATCATTGCCCGTGACTCATAAATAGGAAGTTATTTGCTAATTTTCATTGAGTCTTTACTATGAAAATTTATTATTCAAACAATAGTTAAAAAACAGTTTAATTGCGATAAGTTATTGTAGTAGTATATTCTTTTTTTAAATTTGACAGAATAAGTGATATTAATAGTTAAAGCATGAATAATACAAAAAAGACCTCATGAAATTACTTTTAATAGTCTTACAGAAAGAACCATCCATAAAATACTGAATTTATTATCAAATTCAATATTTTATAATGCATTCGCAAGAAAATAAGACTAATGCAGTAGCAGTCAATCGATTGAATGCACTTTAGTAAAGGGTATGGGCTCCTTAACGAAATGGAACGTTACCGCAAATAAGTAGATGAGAATTTCAGGAAGCGTAAAATAAAATTTTGGCACACCGAACCTCGACTTGTCTTCGCAAATGAAAAGATAGTAATAATTGAAATTTACTATAAGATGCTTTTAATAATATGGTAGTAAAATCTTTTATTTAAAAAAATGTAATTAAGTTAAAAAATTATTTTTCTTTCTTTCGATCTTTTAGTTAATTTTTAAATTTTTATGCTCATTATTCAAATGTTCAACATTAAAAATACGTATTTTGTAATTTGAAGAAAAATTACAATATTCATTATTTATTATATAATTCTAATCAAGTTCTTTCATTGAAAAAGTATTGTTAATTAACCAATCGTTAAATAATAACGAAGTTTATAAGATAATTGAAAACTCAGTTTTAAAATAATAAAAAATATTGGACAATCCGATAATTTATCATTTTTATGTAAACAAATTTATCGTGTATGTAGTCCCATTTTTATTATAAGTACAATTATTCAGGTTTATACAGCTGATTCTTCTGAATTTCCCAGTTGCTATATCAATCTCAATAAGACTCATATTTTCTTCCATACTAATCACTTGTAAAATATAACCGCTTTATTTCAATCGCTAACAAATGAATAATACTTCGCTAAATCAATCATCACTTGAAACATATTTGATTGTTTCAAGAGTACAAGGCAAATGCAAAAGATACATAAATTCTCTGATAAATACATCATCTACACGGGCACACCTCCATATGCTCATACCTTGTGCTATAAAACTCAGATAAATTAATGGCACTTAACAATGAGGCTTTGGCATACAATTGCCGCGAAATTTAAATGAAAAAATACTCGAATTGATCGACGCCTTCTTCAAACAAAATAGAAAATAACATTAACGCGACGCACTTCATAAAATCCACAAGCGAATGAGGGACGACAGAGATATTGCTCCCTACTCTCCGACTACTACCGAACGAAATTTTTGATGGCGCTTAAACAAATGGCGCTTAATATCTGGTTCGTTTAACTCGCAAAAGTTCTATCTGCGCAGGTGGCCGTGTGAGTGCATTGCGAAAATAAGCGTGGACAATCAGGCGCAGTCGTGATTGTGCATATGTAATTATATACAAACAATGCGTGGACGCCCGTGTAAAAACATACCGGAACATACGGACGTGATTGCAAACCTTCCTGAATTTCGTTAGGAAATTAATTCAGTGACTGATGTGGTGGATTTTGAAAATTTCAACTGCACATTGCGGCTGTATTTTAGCGGATTTCAGCATTTTGTTTGAAAATATTGAAAACTAGCATCGTTTATTTTCTCGTACTTTTCTGTGAGTATTGCATTAACAAATAGGTAAGTTATAACCGATCAATTAACTAGGTAACAAGCCTGGATCACAAAAAATCGCATACCCACACGGCCAAATTCCTCTCCTTCTCCCCACATCCACCCACTTGTGCGTATTTACACATGAATGATATACGAAGCCCCTCACAAATGCGTGTTCACACAAACGCGCCTACAAATGAATATCCTTACGTTTACGCGCAAACACGCGCAGATAGGATTTACACGTGTAAACATCCGGTGACTATGCGCGGGCGTTTACACCCGGATGCACATATAAATACAGCGGGTTCTCGAATGTACACAATTATAACCCCGCGCGCACACATCCACCTACATATCTCGGCACACACGACGCTACAGTCGAAGTAATATAGACACGAGCTTGCAGATATTACGCCTACGGCTAGAGAGAGAGAGAGAGAGAGAGGCACAGAGAGAGATGACTTTAATTGAACGCGAACGCGGGCCCGCTAATGATTCCATTATGTGACGTCCGCGGAAATCCGTTTACGCGCTCCGGCATCGAATAGCTCTGGCCCTTATACGTGCAATTAATCAGGGAATGGTCGCGAGGGGTGGTAGGTCGACAATCGGCCAGATTGCCGGCCGAAGGACATAAATGTCGCCTCGAGAGATAGCAGGTGGAAGGGTGCTGGT
>UELX01003318.1:0-24234 GCA_900480035.1 Eupelmus urozonus | reverse complement strand
GTCGGTAGAGCATGAGACTCTTAATCTCAGGGTCGTGGGTTCGAGCCCCACGTTGGGCGTTATTTTTGCTCTTTTTTGCAATAATTAAGTAATAATAAACAATATTATAAAATGATTTGACAAAATGCTAATTAAGCCTGTTTTACTACAAGTTCACAAGTATTTTCTTAATTAAAAAAATTATTTATAAAATATAATTTGTTAAAGGTTCAAAGTTAATAATTATCTACGCTGTTGTTTCATGTGATTTATTATTATAAATAAATAATACTTAAGAAAAAAAATTCTGAAAAAATAAAATGACGTTCGTTTTGATTTATTTATTTTAATTTCTTCTTTAATTTTAACTCCTACATAGACGCTTCGACTGTTATTTTTATTAGAAACAAATTGTTATTAATAGTTTATTATTGTAATTGTAACATAATTTAAAACAATTACGTGAAAAAATATAATATTTATAATATAATAACTTTTATGACTTCAATACATTTATTTAAAAATCAAAAAGGTACTTTAAAAGTTGGCAGATACCCAAATTTGTGAGCAATAAATTGCCTATCTTATAACGTTTGAAGTTATTAATAGAAAAAAAGTTTAAGAGTAAAAATATTAATTTTATTTGTTTTAAAAGATTTAGTTCGTAAATTTTATTAAATTATAACGTGCTTATTCTGAACATTCCTTATTCATGAGTAAAGATAACACTTATACTTATCACTGTGATTAATTCAATAACTATTTTCAGCTTTAGGAGTTAATAGTCCAGATTAATAAATAATACATTTATAAAAACAAATTAAAAGTTTTAGAACTATACTACATTTCAACATCGCATTAAATAAATATACATAGATGAGAAAGGTATAAAATACATGGATAAACTCATACCCATTAAATATATTCTGTACGTAATACATTTTTGCCATAATTATTGCTACGCAAAAATAAAGGTATTACGTATATTATCTAAAAACAGCGTCTAAATCGATTTTCAGTATCAACTTACTGCAGTCTAAATGTATACTATTGAAAAATTTCGAATATTTTTCTGTATCTTTTCTAAATCTCTTTTGTATTATAAAAATTGGTATTTAATTTGTAAGGTTATAAATTATCAACTGATACTTACCGTTTTTTAAAAATACTTGCATTGACGGAGAGTTTAGCTTCTTGGGATGATAAATCTGAAAAATTCAATTAATGAGGTCAATAAAATGTGAGGTGAAAGTTGTACAATATACACGGAGGAATGTACTATAGTTTATTACAGTATAGTAAGACTAATAATGTATCGGCTATATTTTATTGTACGTTTGTAAATTTTAGGAGGATTTAATATGTTTATCTTTTTGTTATTATTACTTAAAAAAAAAAACGAACAAACTTTATTTCACTGAAAACTTATGCCAGATGTACACAAGTGACGAAAAAGTGAAAAATAAGTAAGTATTATTAAAAAAATTACAAAAAAAAAAAAAAATGATTTGATACATTTTAAGGAATATTTTAAATTAAAGAAAGATTTTTTTGTGACTTTAACATAAAGTTGTAAAGGATATTTTTTTCTTTAAAAGGTAAGGCGTAAATCTGGGTGCTTTCTTATACTTTAGCCAAATTTACCTTATGAGGACTGAATTTTAAAATTTGTTCAAATTTATCTCTCATGAGGTGGGAATTTAAAATTTTTTAAAATTTATATTTTTTAGACAATTTATAAGGTATAATATTTTTTATTTATTAAAATTCACACTTTATGAGGTGTTTTAATACTTACAATCAGTAGAACTAATTGGCTGTGTTATTAAATTATTAATGAATACGCTGCGATTATTTTAATTTTATTAATTAAATTCATTAATTTTTTATTTTAATGTTTTTATAATTGATACCAATTAAAGATGATAATAATTAAAAAGCGATAATGCATCAGAACATATTTTTTCATCAATTTAAATTTAAATTTTATTTATTTTTTCTTACTGAGAGTTACCAAATGTAACAGTATTTTAAATAATGTTTTTTATTTAATTATTTATTCTAAATATCTGCATTACCAATTGTTCTGTGGAATTATAGTAAACATCTCAAAACTAGAGTTTGAATATTCTTATACTCTTTTCATCGATTGCTTCACTTCGCAAAAGCATTTAAGGTTATTAACATCTTTGTAAAAAATCTAATCAATATTTTCTTAATTATCCAAGTAAATTATTATTGAATTAAAAATAGTTCGTGTTTGCGATTTATAAGATTAGAATAACTGCTATTAATTTAATGATGATTAGCTCATAGACTCTAGTGAGTGTTAGCAAAATTCATCAAATGTGAGTGTCAATAATTAGTATTCAAATTCACTCTTGATAAAATGTAAATTTCGCAAAGTTGTAGAAAATACATATTGGCATGTCAACTTTTTGGAAAATAGAATTTAAAATTTTTATATTTAATGTATACATATAGATAAAAACTTGCTACTCGGGCTACTTTTTCTTGACCTTATCTCCAGCATTTTTTATTTTGATTCTTTGATTAAAATAAAATATGGTAAGAAAAAGTGTGCAAATTCGCCTTTTTATCTTTCATAATATCTACTAAGGGTTTTAAAATTGTCATGTCCATTCTACAAAAGTACGTACAAAACCATCGATAACCTATCCCCTAATCACTTAAAAAAGCCATCACCCAGCATCGACTCCAAAACCCCCACACTCCTCGCACCGATCAAAGCGAGCTTGGAAATAATTCATTCCCTCCTCTCTCCACCAGGCTAATCCACCTTATCACCGTCCACTCTACTTGTCGCCCACCCAGCTCCCTCTCCCACTCAGCCAGGTACCCAGCAACCGCAATTGGCAATCGAGGCCTCCTCCTAGAAAGCAGAACCCGCCGAAAAAGGAAAGACTTCCCCCCGTCCAAAAAAGACAGCACAGAGAAGAAGCCAGAAGCAGAAAGAGAGACGGCATAACGAAGTAAGCGCACACTGCGGGGGTGGCTCACGTACAATGTCCGAACGCGAGCTTTTATCGAGAGCCAGGCCGAAAGCTCGAAGATATAGGGATACGTGCGCGAGCAGGCCTCGGAATTCAAACGAATTAGCCGGAGCTGCTCTCGCCGGGGATCCGCAGCAATCATCTAATTATGCGTCGAGCCCTCGTTCACCTCGCGGCTGGAGACCGATCTAATTATCTCTTTCTCCCGATCTCCTTCCCGCGCCGTGTACTCGCCCCTCGCCCGGAAATTACCCACTCTCTTTCTCTGTACATACATATATACACACGTACACATACGCTTCTTCTTTTTCCTCGAACGGCTGGCGACTTTCAACGAGGAAATAATGCTGAAACTCGCAGCCGTCGCGTCTTTAATCGACGTTGCGGAATATGGACTTTTGATACCGCGGGGGCGCTAGAGCATAAGCGCGCGTGCCTCCAAGTATATATACACGCGCGCGTGATTAATGATGCAAAAAGATGACGCGCGCCGAGGGCCGGGACGTTTATCATGCGGCGCTCGATAAATCGCTCCGCTGCCGCCGCGATGTGCCGATGCGCGCTGGCTGCTCTCTTTCCGTGTGCGAGCTTGGCGTATGAGAGAGCGGGCTTGATAATGGAAATGTATTTTTCTTTCGGATGTGAATTTTATGGAATTTTCCTTGGGGAGATGGAAATTCGATGTTGTGGGAGTAAATGCTTTCGAGTGGTTTTGCAAGATGGCGTAGTTTTTGTAGTTTTATGTTCTAGGTTTGAATTATTGTAGTGGATTTGGGTAGATAGAATGAATTATTGTCCGAATTGAATATTAGATATGCTTTAATCAGAGCTTGACAAGGTTACCTAATTACCGCTAAAAATACAGCCATTAGTCAGCCTCTAATTAGTCTCTATACTAACAGCCTATAACAAAATTTTAATGATCAAGGCCCACCTAATTAAATTTCTATTCCCCTAGAAAAACCATTCAACCCCCCACCTTCACTCCAGTCCCCAAACTTACCAGATTAATTCGTACAAAGAAGCCTCTCATAATCCAGCCGCGAAAATTTAAACCTCTTAATTCTCGCCATAACAATGTTTGCCCGCCGCACATTCACAGCCAATCCAGACCACCTCCACATTAATTTCGCGCTCCTTTTACGACGCCCCCCCTGCAAAAAGCGTCACTTTTATCCTCCAGACACGCGCCTTACTCACCGGCGAGCAATCCTTCATTTACGATCGCTCGTAAATTTAAAATTGCTCGAAACTATATACTCTCTTTCTTCCTACCTCCCACCCACGCACATACCTCCGCCAGAAATCCTAGCTCTACACAAACGAGCCAAGCGCATCCCCCCCTTAGAATTGTTTAGCAAACAAATCGATCGGCTCGCACGTATAGCTCGAGATTCATTCGAGCTTAGCGCGCGCGCTCCGAGCGAGCCATTCTCCGGAGCAGAGAGAAAGGCCAAGGCGCAATTCGCTTTACGCGAGCGCCGAGAGTCGAAGGTGGCCGCTGAATTACGTTATATACGCGCCTCTCGCCCGGGCAAACGAGTTTCTCTCTGGCAGAGTGCAGCTAAGCGTTGCCACTTTAACTGCCCCCGAGATCGAGTCTAGCCGGAGTTCGATCGATGTTCCACTCTCTCTCTCTGATGTATAAGAGAGTTCTTTTCTTTTCTTACTTTTTTGGAAAGATGCTGGCGGAGAGGAAAATAAGCCGGAGGTGGGATTAGCCGGCGCGGTTAAGCCGTATTTATGATGGATCTAATGATAAGCCGGCGAGAGGCTAGCTGTAGATTAGTGCGAGCTGGCCTTTTTTGTAGATACTGATTTTAATGTTGGCCGGATGATTAGCGTCTTACGCGCGGATTTATACACTATCGTTTTTCTCCTTTTGTCCGCGCTCACGAAAAACAATCTCCCTGTGTGTATATACCGAAAAAAGCTCTTCGACGATCTCGACAGGCTGTATAAGTCCACGAATTTTTCACGCCAAGAATAATGGCAGATACACCTCTCAAAGGATAAAAATCATCGATATACCGCACCCTCGAGTCACACTTACGTCCCCCTTAATAGATTCGACTCGATCATCTTTATCATCCGCACAACACACTCCAGTCATTCCTCTCTCTCTCTCCTACATCTCAGCCTCTCAGAAAGATGAATTCCGCCAGGCGCAAGCTCTCGACTTATCGATCTCGGGGACGAAAGCGAAATTTCCTTTGTCGCCCGGCCGGCGAAAGATTTACCGCAACTCCGTGTGCGACTGCTCTTCTCCACCTGCCGCCGTTGCGTTTCTCTCTACCCCACGCTGAGAGCTAGGAGTTTCAATTGTGCGGGCGCGTCAGCCGGCAGCTTTTCAAGCTTGCAGCGAGAGCTTTCAAAAAGTCCTGCGCAAGTTTCAATTGTCCCTGGGAGCCTGAGTGCTTATCGTTTGGTGGCTATGAAAGTCAATTTGCTGAGGGGGGTGGGGCTGGCTTTGTTTTTTAATTGCTGGCGTTAGAGGCTGTTATGGGTTAATTGGACGGTGGAGGGAAGTGGTGGATTTGGTTGTTTTTTTGGAGGTGTTTTTGGGGTTGTGTATTTTAAAAAATGAGTAAATGTTTAAGTGTCATATCTCTTTAACGCATCCAAATTCCCTTAAAATAGAACAATCAAAACCAAAAAAAACTAAAATTCCAACTCTAATTTTTCCCAAAACTTCCACACCTTACATCCTAATCAAGAATAATCACAGGCTTACAACCTCGCCACAAAAAGTCAGCACAAATCGAAGCCTCCGATCCCAACCCCGGCTTATTTCTAAAATTCGACGAGATTCCAAGGGCAACGTGGCCTGCATGTCGACGCCTCCTCGTCAAACCACCCACTCCTCCGCTTTTTAAACCCCCACGTTAATAAATATGCGCGAGAGCCGGCCCTAATTGGCCCCAAAGAAGAAACCCAGCAGCAGCAGCAGCAGCTCGGCAAGTCTATATCGCCTATGCTCGACACGTTTCTCATAAAGGCAAAGAAGAGCCTCTCTCCCCCAGCGGAAACCTTGAGATTACCCGCGGCGACTATTGCCATGTCCTACTTTTGCCCTCCTCCTCCCCCCGCGGAGTCGATTTCAAAGTCCCCGAACTTTCGGACCACTGTTATACACACAGATATGGAAAAAAAGAGAGAAAAAAATATCCTCGCTTTGAGAATTTCGCCTAAGAAACGAGGACAATCGAGCGAGACACGTCTTGGATTTTCGGGCAAGATCAAAGACGCGCGCGGCTCTCTGGTATCAGCGACGGGAAAATAGAATTTTTCCTTAAGGTCGCGAGTCTCCCCCGAGGGAAGCGCTCATCACGTTGTCCTGCCTCTCTCTCTCTTCTCCTTCAGGAACAGCGTACGCAGAGACGTAGACACACACAAGAGGGACGCGAAGACGAAATTACGGGAACGAAAGCCTCCTCGGCCTACAGATCACGTTCTGCAAATCCCGGCCTTAAATAAGCCGTCGGTCGCGGATTAACGCGGTAGGAATGATTCACGAAGCTCTTTTTTCTTTATTTTCTTTTTTTAAAGCCAGGCTTTTTTAGTTAATTTTTTAGGAGTTCGGGCGGAAAGGTAGCGCTAATTCGATTGATACTGTTGGTTTTGCGGAAGCTGCGTTTGATATAGTCTTTGATGAAATATTCAGCCGGTGGATGTGTCGTCGGGGATTAAACATTCATTTTGAAGATGGAGATGAAAATGGAGGCTGTTTGTTCTCGGTTTTTTGAGTGGATTTCGAGGGGGTATTATAGGGAATTTGTAATATTATGGTTAAGCGTGTGGCGCGATGCACTATGTCTTACCACTAATACGATAACGGCAACCCTATATTGCCAAACCAAGTATTGGCCTGATTAGGGTCTAATATACTAGAGTGCGCCCCGATAATAATCTAATTAACACATATATATGCTGGTATATATATCGGCTGGACAAATACAAGATAGTTCGTTGTTCGCAATATTCGAGGATTTTAAATGAAAAGTTCGGCAAGTAAAACGTTAAAACCTTAAACGTCTTATTCTAGCAGTTGAACATTAATTAAGAAAATTACTATTTAATTAATGTCCCGGGCAAAGTCTTTGGTTACTCCCGAACGATCCTCTAAATTTCCAAGTTCTCTCGTCCGTATAACTTGTTCGAATTACTTGAAATTGGATTTATCGATGCAGCGCGCTTCGCTTACATTCTATTTAAAGCACTAATTACAAATCCTTTAAAATCATTAAAAAAAGCCACCCCCAAAAAGGAACTTTAATCTCACATAAACAAACTTTAATAACGTAACACACGCCACTATGCAACAAACTTTCCAATACGAACCATCTGCACACATACAACGCCTCGATCACGAATTCAAATCAAACACGCTGCCAGCCTCTCACGCACGCCTCTCTCACCTATCCTCAGCCAACTTCGTCCAAGAGAGATCAGAGAAGCCAGCTAGGTGTATGCGCTCTCGTCCCTCGCCTAATCCGTACATCGCGTCCCTATCCAACTTCCCGCGACACTCGGCCCCGTCTTTCTCCAAAATCGATTCTCCCTCTCTGTTACTCCCTCACTGTTATACTACCAGAGCCGCGCCCGGTTTTCCCTCGGCGCTCGCTCTCTGGCCCTGTTTGGCCGAAAAGTTACGGCGCTCGGCTAAGGCTGCAAACTTTTTGCCATTTTTCAGGCCTCGAGAAAGCTGGGGCTGCTATTTGCGAATCAATGCCCGGAGTGATTCTCTCGGCGTTTTTCTTTTTTTTTTTAGAGCGGGGATTCCAAGTTCGCTGATAAATTATGGAAAGCGCTAGAGAGCGTGTTTTTATTAAAATTTTTAATCAAATTTTTCTTTTTCGGGGAGCTGCGAGTGTCTCTGCGCGGTATTTAATTGGACGTTTCTTGTTTTATACCCGGGATCAGGCTGATTCATCGCTTTTATACAGCCACAAAGCGGCGTACAAACGCAGGAGAGTCGCATAATGAAAACCTGGGTCAAAGTCATCCGCGGACGTCCGGCGCTCTATTAAAACCGATCGATCCGCTCGTTATATTACCCTCAATCAGCCGTTTGCCAAGGTACAATCGCGTCCCTTGTTTAAACTGGAAAAGTTAAACATTTATCCGCGCAGTTAATTAAAGATCGAACTCACGCGCGTCCGAGTCCACAATCGACGCTCCGACTTTCGCGTTTAATTGAAAAACGATAACCCACACGAGAGCTGCGCTCCGCTATAATCGGATTTCCCGAAAAAAAAACAACACTTTGTCAGAGACGCGCGCTATAAAGTATCCGGCGAAAACAATAGCAGCTTCCGGAGCTGAAAATGCATCAGCTCTCGGAAAAAAATACTCACCCAGGGCCGAGTGACGCAACAGCGCGGGCGCGTATAAATTCAAGGTTATAGATTGCAGGCGGAGCTTGCAAGCACAATCGGCCATCGCGCGAGCTTTTAGTACATATACGCGTGGCCATATTCTCGGGCACTCGACGGACGCATACAGAGCGGCCCAGTGGCTGCGAAATCGAGGAGTGCACGCGTGCCTGTGCGCATCGCGCCGAAAGGTAGCTATATATAGGTATAGGAGCTTGCAAGCTCACCCTATCGTGGATATGGGTGCGTGGCGGAGGGGCTGGTTCTCTGGAGAGCTGCAGGGAACCCCTTCTTGAAAACGCGTAGCTACCCTCTTTTCTGCCTACCTTGGCGTTTATTAGCTCGCGCGCGCGCGCTGGCCTTTTTGCCGCTCGGCTTGGTCTTTTTTACACGCGTGCGCGGAAGATTGAGAAATAAGGGGGGTGGATATGCCTGGCCTTTTCGCTCGGCCGTCTTGTGCAAATAATTTTTGAGTTGTGAGCTTTTTCTCGCTGGGATTTGCTGGAGGATAATAAAAGGGTTTTTTGTTGATAAAGTTTGAAACCGTAGAGATACGTTGTATATTCGGTATCGCACTGTAATTAATACATTTTCACAGTGTTGGATAAATTACCATCCAGCAATTTAACGCAGCACTCGAAGCTACTACACCGAAATATATATCATTACATTAACATGAATTTCCATTCTCCCCCACCCACCCTAAAAAAGTTTGTAAAAATTCCAAATATATTCAACCCACGCCTCCCTCCGCTTTCATAACTGCCATAACCAGCTCAAAAGAATTTTCATCCTCCAAGCGTCGCATAAAGGAAAAAATGAAAATTCCGACACACATCCTTCAGCCCATATCACTCACACATCTCTCACTCTCCCGCTCCATCTTCATTCCGATAAACATTCCCTCCCGACGATCGCGCCAATAGCCCGCTCGATTCATCATACTTATTAATAACAAAGCCAGCGCAGCCGGCTATAAAAAACCTTAGCTCCGGTAATAGATGGACCCATTGCCCGGCTGCTTTTTTGCTTTCCCCTTTTCCGAATGACAAACAGTCCGGTTGACGCAGCTCCCCCCTAAGGCTATACACGCCTGTGTGATATTTTCCGTCTCTCGCGCTCTCGGATAATTAATTAACATTGAAGTGCGCTCGCAAGCTCGATAATTCACGGAGCGAGCAAGAGCCGACGTGTGTATGTACGCACGGGGATGTATGATTGCTCGCTGCTTCTGTGTACTGTGCAGTCGTGCGCGCTTGTATCTCGCGGATATGTATACATGACTGGAGTGCTGTACCTATATACGCCAGCCAGGCTGGTTTTACTCCTTTTCTTTGGAGATTCCTTGGGTATATAGGCCCGAGGCGGTACAAGAGCCGGCTTTTCTTCTTCTAGTTTGCGGGGCCGGCTTGTCGATATAATGACGTTACGGTCGGAGGGATGACGGCGACGCTGTGGCTTGCTTTGAATAAAGCTGGGTAAACAAGAGTGTGCGAAGTAGGTGTGGAGATGGGCTTTGGGAAAAAGTTTGGATCGGGAGGGCTGGGAGTAGCGAGTTTGAGGCTGGGAGTGATACTTTTTGATGCTCCAGTTTGACAAGCTGTGTCTATGGCTAATTTCTTTCTTATTCTTCGCTTACTCGTCTGCTGGATAGTTAGGTAAACTTTGCTTTTAAATTTTTCTGAATGCCTGAATTACGGTTTGATACCTAAACTAAAGATTTCAGATTATTTTCGTCGACTTCCACAATGATAAACCACACCGCATAGGAAATCCATTACCCCGACGACACCAGGCCAAGTCCACGCATATAACCAACACCGCACACAGACACTTAACACCAGCTAAAATAACTCTCGAGCCGCATTAAAGGTGAATAACGACCTCAGCAGCTCATTAATTAATTTTTTTCCATCCAGCCGCGCGCAAAACAATGACATCTGGCGGGCGTAAAAAAGGCCGCTTTCCCAAAGAAATATACTCAAGGAATATGTCCCCGGCATTAGAAGCGGAGGGGGAGGCCGACCGCAGGGGAATCGAGCCGCTTTAAAAATAGAGCCGCGAGCGAATATAAAAAGGGCCAAGGGTTCGTCTTTCGTGGCTGTGTTAGTGTGTGGATATCGGATTCCATGCTCTAGCAGGCCATCATCATGAATTCCTCATGCGATTGCGTCGCCTTTAATAATGTCACGCCGGCTCCCTGGGCGCGCTTGGGGGCTGGACTTTTTTTGGGGAGGTGGTAGTGAGTGATAGAATGATGGAGAGTGGGTGGATCATTGACACAGGGGGTTTTATAGTTGATTATTTAGGTGAGGTGAAATAGCTGATTGGCCTCGTTTTTGGTCTAGAGTAGCGATTAATGCCGGCGATAAGGGTAAAGTTTAATTTTATTGTCGGTCGGCTCTAAATATTTCATTAATTTTAACTGATAACGTTCAGTTTTAAACTGGCGCGCTCTATTTATAAAAAAAATATCGGAAAGCTTTAGTTTCTCGGTTTAACGAGTTTCTCAAACTAGGCCAACGACGTGTACACATCAATACCATAACTCCAAACTTTTCAATACTCTATTTTAACTTTCTTCCCAACAAACCCAATACCTCCCTTATATCCACACCAACCTCCTCACCCCATAAACCCCACTAATCTCCCACCAAATCCACCCTTCATCCTCTTAAACCACCCCCACCCTAAATTTTTCAAAAAACCATCCAAAATTAAAAACCTCTCATCCCCTCACTCTTCCTCCATCCTCACTCTCCTCCAGCGATAAATTAGGAATCGGATAACGCAGTCCCGGCGGGAAGATCGCGTGACGAGCTGCGGCGGTTCGCCGCGGAAAATTGGCCCGCGGGATTATATATGGCGCCGGGGCTGCTGCTTCGATCGATAGCCGTCGCGATGCGTATCGATATATATATATAGAGGATTCGAGCTTATTTAGCTTTAAGTGCTTCGGCAGCGACGCACGCGACACTGCAGATGGCTCGTGCGTGATTCCAGCCGGAATAGAAGGTATTAGCCTGGGTGTAGAGAGCGTATGTGTTTAGTTTGCTGAGTTATGGGGATATCGGGGGATTAAGCCGGGGATAGAGTTGTTGTAATTACTTTTTTTTTTTTTCTAGGTGGGATAAGAGAGGCTGGAAGAGTTGCGGAAGTATAAGGGGATAGTGGGATGTGTAAGGACTTGGGCACTACTTTAATGGTCAGGGCTGGAATTTAGTCTAATACGGTTTAAATCCCTCTTTATAGTGTGCAAATTCACTTTATCGTCGAGGAATTTTCGTTCTACGGAAAATTAATGGGCTACTGGCTGTATTTAAATGTAAAAGACGATAGACTGTAAAGCTCTTTGGCTCTTGTGCTTTCTAGATTTCAGTTTTGTATATAATGGCTGGTGAAAAGGTTTGTACAAATATGAAAGCTTTTATAAAGTTATAAATAAAACTGTGCGTGCGGAGTCGCTTTTTTTTAGGAATATATAACTTTTATTTTTTAAATTCCATTTGACAGAACATTTTGGGTATTCGAATTCAGCCGGAAATCCTATTACAAAGAAAACTATAACGGAATGAAAACGGATACATTTCAGGCTTTGTGTCTATTCTCTCGTCTATTCACTATTATCTGCGATAGAATCAAATAAAACAGTTTTATGGCGCACAAAAGGAACATTTTTTTTTTGCTCTATATCGCGGAATAAAATAAACGTAACATGTGATTCTTAACAGTTTCATACATATAAATAACGTAATATTATTCTATAAAAATTCGAGCTTTATAAACTAGATCATTTAAAGCAGAAATTATTCAAAACTTTCTTCAAAATTCGCATTAAGTACTTAAACTGTACTTATACTTTCATAGTTATAAATAACATGATATTATTCTATAAAAATTCGAGCTTTATAACGTAGATTATTTAAAGCACAAAGTATACAAAGCTTTCTTCAAAATTCATTAAGTACTCCAACTGTACTTACATACATTATAAAACATACATAACTTATAATAAAGATTCAACATCCCTACAAAAACTTCAAAAAATATATCCTCACGCATCAAAGCATCCCGCATAAAACCTTCCAAAATCCCTCTGCAAGCTTATCACCTCAATCATTAACTTCAATCATTAAACCCCCCAAAACACACCCCCGCAGCACTAAACACAGCAAAATTACCGCCCTCAGCCTCCCCGTCTTAAACGCATCTTGAAAAATTAAGCACCACACACCCCCGCCCCTAAGAATAACGCGCAGCGCGCGCTAATAAAGTACACGCGTGTAGCTCCCGGAATTTCGCGCAGGTGCGCGTCGCGTCTCGTAAGGGAAAGTGCCGGGAGATAACGCGTATTCCTCCTCTCCCCCGCACACGCGTATATATATCTACCCACGCGCCCCGCCATTAGTTTACGGTCCCCAAGGGCGCGGAGGGTCGTGTATGTGTATGTGCAAGCGCCGAGGGACGCGAGAGGCCAGCCCTCACTGCGCGGAGAGAGCGAAAGTTATAATTGCTATACGCGCGAGCCGTGTACGACTAGCGACTTTTTACGATGTGGCCCTTTTTTTTATTAGGCCGCGAGGAGAGGATAATGGAGAGAGCGAGACTGGATTCTAGCTGACGATGGATTTTCGCGGAGAGATTGAATGATCAGGCGCGCTTTTTTTCGAAGCTTTTTCGCGTTGATTAATATTTTTTTTTATGGCTTTTGAATATACTCGTTATACGGACTGGGAGGCTCCCTGGTGGGTCCGGGGTAACGGCCTCTTTCCTCGTATATGCGCGATAGTCAAGTTTATTGTGTGCATTCTGGGGCCGGAATTACTCGTTATTTCTGCACTATAGAGCGAACCTATTACGCTGCGCTTCGGTATAAATTTTTCGACTTATTACGGCACTATAAAGCGTAAAGTGTATTAAAACCAGCGGCGCTTTGCATACGTTAAATTAAATATTCTGGATGCGCGTTTGGCGAGTCGAGTGTATCAAGAGCATTATTAATGTACTTTTAAGGAGTCGAGACTTCAAATAATGCATATATTAAGTAGTTCCGAAGTTTCATAAGGGGTTTAGTTTGCGATAGCCCCTTTGAATCGCTAATATTAATTAATAAACAAAAATAGACTATTTTACGTAAAATAAACTTAAATTACTTATAAACTTGTACGTAGCATAGTATCTTTTTTTTTTTCATTCCGCTAAAACCACGTAAAAAGCTTTTTAGACAATCACTAATAAAGTACCGCATCATACTTTTACTGTCCTCAGAAAAACTCGGAAATCCCATCATTACTCTCCACTTGGCATCGGATTCCGCGAAGGTGAGCGCATTTTCCGCGTGCTCCCCTAATCGCCGCGCATCGAGCTTTATCCCCTCGCATATACGCTGCTCACTGTGAAATTCTTGTACTACACGGGCCTCCACTTTTTTTACGACGGCTTGGGTTTTCCTTTTTTTTTTACTACCCTCCACTACACACTTCGCAGGCAGCGGCGCGTGATACACCTTTTTTTCGTCCGCGCGCGCTCCTTTCCATGTATACGAGTGTTCTTCATCTCGCGCGAGCGCGCGAACCGAATCAGCATTCGCATCGGCAGATTCCCGGCCGCGGGGCTCCTTTTTTTTGCGAGCTTCAATCGGTTGTATCCGCGCGCGTCAGCTGCGAAAAAAGCGCCGCGATAAGCGCGCGATGCCAGACGAATGCTGGTATGTACTTCCGAGAGAAAGAGTAGAGCATCGATTTTCATCAGGGAGCGAGTTTTGCGTGTGTGTGCGCGTTGCAGTCGAGCCAGCGAAATTCACGTCATGAAATATCACGCGGTTTAATCAGCGGGATTGCCCGCTGTTTATTCTTCACCGAGAAGCAATAAAATTCCGAGTTTAATTACGAGCGCTCGCGTTGTTTTTTTCCTATTTCAAACTCGCGGAGAGGCTATCGTCTTTATTGTTAAAAGTTCGCTCGCCGGTGGCTGAAATATGTGATGAGTACGAGCTTTTGCTTATTAGTTCCTCTAATATTCAATCCCTCCGGGAATTCGCGAGTGAAGTCCGATGCGAAACTTCCGGTCGGCAATGAGACGGCTTATCGCGTTTGCAAGTTTCTTAACCGAGAGCTCTCTAGGAAAAAAAAGTCCTCCGTCGCCTGCAGCCCGTTTCTTTTTACGACGGCCAAAGTGAGGGAGAGCCTCGCGCCTTGAGCACGGCTATCGGGCGGACAAAACTACTTCGGCGCTCCATAATTTAGTATGCAAGGAAAATTTTCCAATATCGAGAAGGAACGAGCAGCAGTCCCGGAAATGAAAAACTTTGCCCAAATTTTTACTTTGAACTTACTGCGCGAATTTTAATGAATAGTCGGTAGTATATAAAAGCAACATCGTCCTTATGCGTCACTTTATTGAGGTGCATTCAAAGAAGTATGATAATTTTGCAGTCTCTGTAACCAAAGATTCCAATATGACTGCAATGAGTCCTCGTTGATTTCGTGCACTGTTGCTGGTGCCCCAGTGGTATAAGCTACCACAATGATTCCTTTTTTAATCTGTAAATATGTAACAAGAAATTTAAAAATAAAATTAAAGAGTTTGTCTTTAATTACATTATGAACATAAACATTAAAATGCGGTTTAACATTAATAATAAATTAATGTTAAAAAGTTTTAAAAATGTTTTTTTTTTAAATTTTACCTGAAAAGGATATTTTAAATCGGCATTTAAGGCTCCAATGTAAGAAGCCAACTGAAGGGGAGCATCAAATGTTGCACTAATAGAATTTTTTGCTTTATCTGATTTTTTCCAGTCAATCAAACATAACTCACCTCTGAAAAATTTATAAATAATATTTAATACTGTTTTTTACAATAGGCCTAGCAATGATAAGTTTCAGTCAAGACATCTACTGTATTTTATCTAAACTAAATTCATATAGTATTTAGCCTATGCAGATAAGTACAATTTCTACATTACCTATAAGAAGCAACACAGTCTACTATCCCTCTGTACATAAGCCTTGGGTGAATAACATGGGATTCAATAGCTCTGACTTTATCTATATTTTCAAATACTTTATTAAGACTAAGAAACGATTCCTTAATTTTATCAGGTACTTCATAAGGCTTTTCACTTAATTTATACATAATCATTGAATGTAGCATTTTGCCATCTGCGAATAACTCTGTAAAATATTATATAATTTAAAAATCATTTTGTGTAAAGAAAATATATGGAATTTATAATAAATTCCAGCAATTTAAAAATAAAAGATAAAAAATAAACCTGATTTATAAAGATCAAATCCTTCTACGCCAAGTTTCTCAATCATATTCATTTTCCATCTTTCGAGCACAGCTTTTGCTTCTTCTGTCATAGTTGCTGTTAATATTTTAGTAACACTTGGAAGCCTTAAACATGATTTATCTTCCATTGGAGAAACTGACATAATCTTACATTCATCGTTCCACCTATCCCTATCATTAGGACCTTTATATTGTGCAAATATAGGAAATTGTAACAAAGTTTCTGCTACATCATTTGGCAGTAATGAGACCTTTTTTGTAATTGTTTCTGATTTCTTATTTGTCGTATTTTTATTTACAGGGTCTGATTTTAGAATAGGTTTTTCTATGGCATTGTTTTCAGTCTTTGGTATTTCTTGTGTATCACAGTTTGACTTATTTATTTCAACCATTTCGTTTTCTTGAGGAACTATGGGTACTTTTGGAAAAGTAATAACTGATAATCTTCTCGATGATTCCATTGACCATGCAAATTCAGAATTAATATTTGATGGAATAGATCTTTGTAATTTTCCTTTAGATTCTAATTTTAAACGTCTCGTTTTTTCTTTTTTAGTTTCAACCAGTTTGCCAAAAAGCAATTTATCCTCTTTTCTAACGCGCTTAATTAAAATAGCTTTTTCGTCTTTGCTACACCCATTTTGCATTTGAAATAAACATTTTGAATTTTCAATTACGCGCGCTAAAAGCGCGGTTCGCGCCTTATTTTGCAGCATCATAACCTCAATTTATTACTGAAAAACTTAAAATGAAAAACCAAAAATATTAGTAATAAATTAGCTGCTTTAGAGAAGATAACATAATAATTTATTTTCAAATGCTTACTCAAAAAAAATTGTAGTACCCTCTGCTCCAAAAAAACCACCTTGATTTTGTAAAATAATAAAAATCTTTGTTTTGCACTGCACATACATTCATTCTCTTTAGCATTCACGCTAAATGCAGTAAATTATGCAACTAATTGACGAAAAATTTACATATTTATACGAATTCCTTAAAATCTAATTCGAGACCGGCGCGGTGTAAAGGAAAACAAAGGCCAAGAATGAAAAATGTGTGTTATGCGCGATGCTTAGCTAGCGCGCTCTTTGTTGTCGACCTTCAAAAAGGACATGTTGCGCCATCTGTTCGAATTCCTTGAAACTGTGTAGTTTGCAGCAATTCTTATCTTTTTTATCATGTTTTCCACAAATGGGATAAATCTGATGAATTTATTTGTATCTGTTAACTTTCTAAACGTGATTAGTTAATTCTTAATTATCACTTATTTCTTTTAAAAATTATGTACTTAATTACGCATTTATAAAGTTACGCAAAAACTTTACAGTTACAAGAAAACGTTATGAATTTATTATTTATCAAAATATGTATTTCAAGTATTTCATTTTTCGCATTCTTACTAGTCGAAATATACCAAAACTTGAGAAAATAAGAAAATGATAAAATTATACATTTATTAGATATAATTAATCTATCTGCTATAAAATCATAAAATCTACACAGCAAATAACTGTAAGTATTAGAAAAACGCTAATCATCAACATTTAAAAAATTTCGTCACTAAAACTGCAACTTTTCCAAACAACATCAATTAAAACTACACACCAACCAAAAAAACAAAACTACAATTAAACTTCGCTAAAATTTTCCCCGTCACATGACCGAAAGGGCCAGCGCTCACCATTGCATAAAACGATTATTATTACACATAAAAAAGAGGTCGCGGCTCGCGAGATAACGGAAGTGTATCTTAAATTATTGCGCAAGATGAGTGACAAGGTAACAAAATAGCCCAAGCCAGTGTCCTCTTACACGTAGTCGAATTGCCCCCCTCCTCTATCCGCCCTCGTAGAGCCGACGAAATGTAACGCGAGCGAGCAGACGGCTCTCTCGTGCGCTACGGATTATTATTCGCGCGCGGATAGCTGGCTAATTAGCATCGTTTGATGCCCGAGAGAGTAAGCTTGTAACAAACGACGACGATTTCGTTAACGCGATCCTATATCCGCGCCTGATAAATTTTCATCTGAATAACTGCGTGGAAGGCTCGCTGTATATACGTACCCTCGAGCGCTCGTATATATTCAACGTTTTATTATTCCCCGGGCGTTTTTTATTAGGCACTAGCTCACGGCTCGAGCCGATGGTTATGGCGTATAAACTATTTTGTTAATCATTTAGTCAATAAAGTTTTGTAATTTATATAAAGCCGCCTATCCGCTTTTACATAATACAGCGTTTATTCGGATTTTTTATTTTTCGATTTCGAATACGGTTACACGCGCCGGATTTGAGGCGCGCGCGCGCGCGCAAGTCGAGCAGATAGAGCTTATACACCGGCTGATCTGATTGCGCGAATACGAAAACTCGCGCGTGGGGCGTTTTTTTGCTTTTGTATAGGATATCGAAACGTGTGTATCGTGAGAACTTTTGTACTTTTATTAGTCAATTCGAATCAGCATCAAATACAAATTTTCCTCCGTAACGTATATAATAAACTCTTATCGCTCTTCGCTCGTTGGGTTATTAGATTATAACGTTAGCAGTTTACAGCGGCGTTTATCTATTAGTACTGCACGCATTTATGCATTTGATTTAATTGTACGAATAAATAAACATCTGTATCGGCTATTATCGCGTAAATTAATCTTCATTTTATACGAGTCTATTAAACTTTTATATATACTTTGCATCTATTTCCACTTACGCAAACACTTATACACTATATCAAAAATAAATTTGCATAATTTATTTTTCCAAAATAGTAACATACTGTCAAAAAGTACACACCTACGTAAGCTCACCTTACGCAGGTACGTAACTCAAAATTCGTCCGGTCACAGTTTACGTAAAATTTGTTTACCCAAACCAACCACGCACACGCATGACGACTAATTAAATGAAAATCCACAAACGGCCCTCGAACTGAAAACCATTCGCGCAAAACAAAGGAATAATTTTCTTGACGGAAACACACTGATCCAGAATCCAATCAATGCCCCGGCCGTGCGCTCAGCTGTTACCCAATATCGCTTGGCGATCTGTCCACCGCTGCTGGATTTATCGGGACGCCGAGCGTTTCAATTAAACATGGACTCACGGCACAATTCGCGGGCATATAATTGAAGTGATTTATACGATTCACATTTTTAACAATAAAAATATAGTTATGCGGCCCCGAGGAACGGGCCGGGTAATGATTTTCTAGAATGTTGAGGGAATTAGAGTTTTAGTATATAAATATCAAGTTTTTTTTTTATGGATAGACGCTTAGATATACGTTTATTGGATAGTTTAATATAATATGTATTTCATTTGGTTTTGCAACGATATTAAATATGGCAGATCAAAACGCAAAGTTGTAGAAAATATAAAGTGCCGCCCAGAGGCATCGAGATTCTTAAAGGATGTGTGAGCGTTGAAAAAAAAGGTTTAATTAAACTCGCAGCGCGCGGCGAAGGCTATTCTAGTAAGGATTTCTGTACAAACGTATACGCGTAATTATAATAATAAAGTGATTCTCGAGTTTAAAAAACTTTTTAATCTCGGCGGATACTTGGGGAATCGGTTTTGTAATACGATTATTATTTTACTTCGGGTTAAATGCTGTACTTTATTACGGTTTATTGCGATCTAAAGATTTAATAATAAATTTTGCATTTCAGTACTAAATAAGGTTTAAATTTAGTCGAATTTTTAACCATTACCGCACCGCTTCTAAATTGGTTTATTTTCTCCCGGAACTATTGGCAACTTTGGCAATAAAAAAAGAAATTACATTACGAATTTAACGGATACATACTAATTCCAGCGCGCACGCAGCAGCCGATGGAACCAGCCGCTAGGAAGTAATAATCCGTGATTTACACCTGTACAAAGCGACATTTACATTATTCCAATAAAAAAAAGAGAAAAAAAAATCGCAGGCAAAACACTTCCAAGACCTCGAACCGCACCATATTACATAACCTCAAACCTCCCTGCACATTTCGAATACACCAACTAACGAAATCCGCAACAATAATTTTCCAGCTTTACGCGGGGCAAATAGCTCAATCCATTCCACCTCGGCTCTATATCAATCCTAAGTCGACGAGCCTGCAAGTGTCCCGGCGTGCTCCGATTACATCTCGGCCGGCTCGCTTAGAATCAATGGCCACTCTCGTATCTACGGCATTGTAAAGTTTAATTTCGCCGGGGCGTACATAATAACAGCGCGCGAGAGCCGAGGGTCAAATAAATTTAACGCCGCCGCTTTTCCCTCGGAATCAAAAAGTCTCCGCGGCACATAGTGTCCCAGGCCATATAATAGATCTCCTTGCGCTCTCCGACGTAAACATGCCCGTAATTTATCTATCTCTCTCTCTTTCTCGCGCTCGCCTCAAATTCCCGTCACAGTGTGTGCGTTTTTTCCACCAAGCTTTGATTCAGCTTCGAACGCGCGGCCTTTTTCCTTTGTGCCTCCTACTTTTTTTTCTCTCCTCTTTCCTCACCTGCGTTTGTTCTCGTCGATATAATTTTCTCGGCGCGAGTAGTGCGAGGGAGACGCAAAAAGGGAGGCGGCTTTGCGGTAAAAACGCGGGAAAAAGAATGTCGAACGCTCGAAGGACGCGCGTTCGGGGCCTTTAATCGTCGCATGGCGCGCGGCTCTTTCACAAGTCAAATTTAGTGTGCGGAGGCTAGGCAGACGTTATTGGGACTTATTAACGAGGCGGGCCGGGCTGATTGTGTTGCGCGCTCGCGTGAGATCGGGAGCTTGGTTAATGAAAGAAAAAAAAGGCTAGTTACGGGGGCGACCTTTTGCACGTTCGCACGAAGGGAATGAAAAAAAGAAGGTGAAAAAGCGAAAAAACGAAGCGTGAGCCGTTGTTCTACGACGCACTAAATTTCTTTAAGTGAAACTTCCACTCTTGTGGCTGTACCCAGCCTCGATGTAATTTCACGCCGCAGGGATGGGTTTGCTTAACAGCCGAGCGACTGAGAGAGAGAGAGAGATGGAAATTCGCGAAAATTGCCCGGCAGAGATGAAGTTTTTTCTGCAATTACCAAGCTGTTTGTCTACTTCGGCAGGTTTTTCCATAAAACGGAGATTAAGTCTGATGAATTTTGAATTTGATCGGCCGGTTAACTCTGGGGCTGGGTCAGCTGGTTCCGAGGCAAAAAGGCACTTATGATATAAGACGCGTAATTTATCAGTGATGAATAACGGCTATTTTCCCGACGCCCATAAATTAATTGCAACTAGAACAATATTAATTGTCCGTGAGTAACCATATTGGCCTGCGATTATAGCGCAGGGCTCGAAAATGGTTACGAAACTTTTATTAGAATAATTTCACACTATTGAAATGAATGTTATTAAATATCGGTGTGCTTGCGCGCGCTCGCTTGGCGCTGCACTTACACCTATCAATCATATTGATGTTTGATGGGAATTACGCTTAGAGTTGATAATACGTATTGTAAAGCTATTAATACGTCATCAAGATTACGCGAGAGCAGGAGGATTTTTATGTTTTTAAGGTTGCACATACATCATACTGTGTATATGGTAAATCTTGAGAGTTTAATAACGTGCAATCTCGCGGAAAATCTTTTTTTCATTTTTCAAAAACAGGAATTTTACTTTCAATTTTGCACTTTTATCTGCAATTATATCTAAAACATTTCAAAAACATCAAAACAAGAAAAAAACACGGCTAGCAACACACGCTCATTACCGTAAACACCTACATCAAACCGATCATCATCAATAAATCACCCCGCAGCTCTCACAAAACCTCATCCCCTTAACCTCAAATTAATCAACTCAATATCAGACACCTCTCAGAAAGCCAGCTCCCTGAAACCACACCGCGATGAATTAACACGTAGACTCGAGCCTCTCGGCATATCTAAGCCTTGCCTCGTTACGCCATGGCTACCTACACACGCCTCCGACATATAGCGTTACGTATCCAACTACCATACTCGCACGCAATTGGAGGATTCCCGAGGGGCTCGTCAATCGGCTTTCCTCCCGGCTCTAACCCTCGCGGGACTATATCGCCTCAAAGCCGATTTTTTCTCACTCCCTACTTGACTCTATATCCCCCCACCTCCTCCTTCTTCCTATTGTCTAACGTATCGGAAGGGCATATAGACGGGGCTGAAAAATCCAAGAGAGGAGAGGAGAAAAAAAGGAGGCGCGCTCTGAGAGCGTTAGAAAGGCGCGCTTGCTCGTGATTGCAGGTGTGTGTATATACACGTACGTTGTACGTACGTCGCTTTTTTTTATAATAGAAATCGGCTGGCGCGCTCGCGGGGGGCAGCGCGCGATATCAGGGACGAGGGAGAAAGAAGGCGCAGTGTGTTATGGAGGTGTAAGGAGAGCCTCGTAGGATATATAAGCCGGGTGGGTCCGGGGCAGACTGCATCAGTTCTATCGCGACTATCCAGCCTAACTAAGCAGACTTAGTACGGACTCTCTCTCCTCTGTTACCCTGAAGACTACTTTGCGTGCAGCATCATGAAGACCTTCGTGAGTATTTTTATAGCTTACGAGGATAAAGTTGTAAGGATGTATAGTCCCTATAGGGACGTTGTGATTTTGGGTTGGGTTCATGGGATTGAGGATTTTTTATGTGGGAGATGGTATTTGGGCGTTTGTTGGGTGATCGGTTGGGATCGATTGGGAAATAAATTTTGTAAGAATTTGAAATTGTATCGGTTGGAGGAACGATTGTTGTGTTTTTTTTTAACGGGGTGTCGGAGCGGTATTACATGTGATTTTGACTGTATTTCAAAGTTTATGATAAAACTATCAACAGTATAATGAATCTAAAAGATTCTTTGAGTCTGTATTATTGATAGCTAGGGCGCTCAGCTCATAAAATTATGCTAGAAATGATAAGTTTTATTAAAAATCTAAAAAAATGTTTAAACTGTATAGCAAAAACGCATTTATTTCAAAATTTAGGGGGTTTTGTATTTCTAGGTTTTCGTTGAAATTATTAGTTTTTAAATGAATCTAATGGGTTTATTGGCTTTGTAATAATAATAGCTAGAGCGCTCAGCTCAGGAAATAATAATAAGTAAGCAATTGTTCTTAATAAAACAAAATTAGTGCATACGTTATACCGCTACGGCATTCTCTTAAAGTGTTTTATAAAAAAATATATATATTTAAAGGGAGATTTTTAAAGTTATACCTATAACAGCTGATATGTTTTTCGGTATCGAGTTGCAAAAAGGGCTGTTCATAAAAATTAAATTAAAAATATTTTTTAATTTTCTTTTCTCCTTTGTTATTTTAGTCGTGATTTCGTTTTCAGAATGTTTTCATTGAAAAATTCAATGAAAAAGTTTTCGATGAAAAAGTTTTCAATGAAAAAGGTGTATTGTTTTGAAACAATCAGTTAAATTGTAATTTTATAAGAATTCAATAAATAAAATAAAAACTTAATCAAAAAGCTTTGAAAAAGTTGAGTAAAAATAAAAAGTGAATCTAAAAGTTTAATAAAAATTTCATTATACTATGCTTGATAAAATAGTTCAATTCTAGAAAATTCGAACACTGCACATACAAAATCAAAGTCTCATCCTAAAAAATGTAATATTTATTTTCAATTAAAAAAATTCCAAAAAAATATTTTTCTCAATTAAAAAATATAAAATATTCACATTTTCAAAACAACCCAACTTTCAAATTCCCAAAACCCAAAAAAAATCACCATCAAACCAACGACCAAACTACCTCCGCTCAATTCCCCCGTTATTTTCTTATCTCAATTAAATCCTTACAAACGCCAAACTCGCAACTTTATCCCAAAGGCGCTAATAAAGTCATACCCCGGCAAGATTGCATTAAAAGCCCTTTGGCGTAACTAATTTGCATTTCGCGTTGCGCTCACCCGGCAGATCCTAATTGCCATCATCGCCGCCGTGGCTGCTCCCATCTACGCCGAGGAGGCCGTCGCCGAGGCTAAGAAGCAAGAAAAGAGAGGACTCCTTGGCCTGGGATACGGTGGTTATGGCGGATACAACGGTCTTGCAGGCGGTTATGCAGGTAAGACGTCATATGGCTGTTTATAAGATTTTTTTTTTGTTTGCTGCTCAGATGCCGATTAAAGTAATTATATATATGCAATGAGGTCGTGATCTTTATATAAATGGGTGTTTATGTAACGTTGAGGATTTTTGTTTGTTGCGGTGAATAAATTTGTAACCTGGAAAATTATATGGGTTTATAGATCTCGCTTGTGGGTTCGTTGTTGCGTTATTGCGACTGCGTGTTAAAAGAGAATTACTGTTTTTGAATAAGCTCAGTGTTGCATATTCTTTTTATAAATAAGTTTAGGATGCAGTTGAAGTTTGTTATAAATAATTGCTATTTGGTTCAGTTAACTTTTAACAATAAATAACGATATTTCATTTTTTAGCAAAATTTAAACTTTTAATAATATATTTTCAAACAATTTATCAAAGTATCTATAAAACATAAGTAAAGTCGATTTGAGAAATATAATATCTCAGTGATTGAAAAGTTCTATAAAATCCTGATAAAATAAGTCTCTCAAGCTCAATAATCG
>UELX01003317.1:0-24235 GCA_900480035.1 Eupelmus urozonus | reverse complement strand
TTGGTCTAGGGGTATGATTCTCGCTTAGGGTGCGAGAGGTCCCGGGTTCAAATCCCGGACGAGCCCGAAGTTTTTTTTTTAATTTTTTATGTCATTTCTATACATTATAGAACTAGCTAATTCATTTTATTAATTTTTTTTTTTAATAATTTTGCGTAATTAACATTATTACTACAAATATACCTATACAAAGCAAGTTTTTTCAGTTGCTTATGTGCTTATGCATGTAGCATACGTATTCTTACTTCTAAACATTTTTTTAAATACGATAGTAACATTCTTTTAATAACAGTAAATAGTTTGCATTAAATATTGCAATAATATTTTGCAAAAACTAATAACAATAATTAACATATGAACTTTCGTTTGTATATACACGTACAGCGGTTTTAGTTACACCTACCTTGTTCTATACCTAAAATATAATTTACGAATTAATTAATAATTAATAATTAATTACAATTGCTTTAATTAACATTACTGGTATTTTTATCATTTCATAAAATAAATAATTAATTTTTTAATTGGTGGAATGACATATTTATATAAATCACGTTTTTACACCGCAGTTACATATTACACTAAAAATGTATAAAAATATTCGTTTATCAGGAATACTTTTATAACTTCCTTTCTAATATCTATCAGATTTCCCTTAATTAGCAAAATACACAATCAGAATTTCACTTATCAATACCTATCCCACAAAAAGAAACATTATTAAAGAGTATCACGTTTACCTTGCCGTCAAGTAGAAAGAGTCCCGATCGGCAAGACGCCCACGCGTTTCGAAAAATTTCCCGCCTTATCTAATCAATACCCACTTTTCTCCAACTCCTTAAAACAATACCCACTCTCCACCACCCATCAAAAAAACCCTCCTCCCACCATCCCAACCCAAACCCACCAAAACCCCTCATCACCCGATCCCAAAAACCGAGACCATGAAAAAAAGCCTCCGCTGCACTTTCATCCTCTCTACCACATGAGTCTTGCGATAAGCAAAGCAGCTAGCATTCGGACCGACATGCACAAAGGGAGGGCGACGAAAATTCGCGGCGTGCGGGAGGAGCAGCAACGCGGAGCGGGAGAAACACTCGCAAGAAAAAGAAGAAAGAGACAGACATAGTATAGAGTAGCAAGACGCTTGCGCGCGCGCGTTATATCGAATGCGAGCGTCTCTCTCTCTCACACACTCCTGTGTATATGTAGCTGCTGCTCTGGCGCGTTTAGCCGCAGAGAGAGAACCGAATTGTGCGCGCTGCTGCGATATACAGCGAGACTCGCGCGCGCGCGGCTGCCCGACGTACGGGGGTTCTTACGTTTACCTCGGCGCGCGCTACCAGGCTCGGGTCAGTTAGGCTCGCGCTTTCGAGTTGCAAGCACACCGATCGCGATTCTGCATTATTTCGACACGCTCACTGCGAAGTATATACACGAACGAGACGTTGATTTTTCACTGGTGACTATTGTGGGGATTCCAGTTTTGAAAATCGAGAAACTAGTGAGGGAGCGAGAGTGCCCAGGTGGAGGACCATCGTGACAGTGGATCTGGACAGTTGACGATGTGAGTAAAAAAATTTTTTTCTTTCTGCTTTTCGAAAAAAATTCTCCTGGAAGAGCCAGCGAAATCTCGAGCGCTGCACGAAGTTATTAAGCGCGCTGCCTTATCGGATCGCATTCGCGAGTGCATATGTATACGGATACGCGTATACCTACACAGCCGACGCGCTCTCCTTTACGCCAGATAAGCTTTTCAAATTTTACACTCCGAGGCACTGATAATGAGCCACAGCCACGCCGAAACTACATTTACAGTTAATAAAATAAATTATACCCAGTCCGCCTACTCAACCGCCTCTATATCAGCGATCGGCAAAAAATCGGCCCATAGCTCTTGGACATCACTCACCGGAGAAAGCCGAAAGATGAATGCATAGTGCAGAATGATAGAAGAGCTTTAGGGATCGATCTTTGATGCACCGTACGCTCATAATAGCCGATTCATACCCGGCCATTAGGCTCCATTACCAAACAATAATAGCGCGATTTCCCTCCGAGCGTCCCGATCCGATTATTCAAGGAAAACGCACCCGCGCTACCGTTACTTGCACCGATCTCTCATTTCTCCGCTCCGAGCCTTCGACATTTATTCCCCAACCTCGATCCTTGGCTTTTGAAAAATAACGTCTTCGAACGTTCTGGCTCATCATTATTTTTTTCCTCGCTCCCGGTAAGTGTTTCCGCCCGGTCTTTTTACGAGCCGTAAAACTGTTTTTTCTTATCCCCGGAACCTTGAGCTGTCCCATTCAGAGAAAGTAGTCACGCTCGTCGAGGTGTATAACAGAGCGGCGCCGTCGACGCGAATACTAAAATCCTGATGAGTAAGGTCGCTCTGCTGGGGAAGAAAAAAAGAACGAGCCGCTGATGCAACCCAGCTTTGCCGGAAAAATGCATTCCTTCTTTCAAAAGAGCGCGAAGGCACACACACACCGCCGAATATTCATCCACGAATCGCGTCCGGTGTATCGCGATATCGATTTCGCCGGCGTTTTTTCGTTATCTCAAGCCTCGAATATAAATACGTCGAGCGCGCAAATAAAAAAAAAACGTCGCAGAGCGTCCGATAAGCCGCGCGCTGTTAAAATAATCGATTCCTTCTCGATACGCACCTCTTTAATAAACGAGCTCGTCGGCTTTGTTGTCGGTTTAATAATAGGCCTTAGCGGCGAGTGCAGCGGCGCAGGTTCAACATATCGCCGAATGAAAGGGAATGACGCCAGCCAGCATCTAGGCTAGTTCATCGCGAGTCTCCGTTGCATAGATCGATGACATAACGCAAGTCGAGCGATGCTTATGCCAAAATCCGCGTAACTCGCGGATTGACCCGACGGCTTTTTTTCATTTTCGCAACATTTGGCATTGTGAGGAGACGGACAATAGGTGAGGCATATACTTGCAAATTGGTGATCGTTTGCGTCCTCGTTTGTGAGAGGATGAGATCAGAATGTTTTCTTATTTTGTTTCTTTTTTTTTAAGTGAATCGACGTGACGCGTGCGGGGATGTGTCGCGGTTATTTTTAACGCTTGTTTGCTTGGGGATTGTTTATTGTTGATCTTTATTTTTATTCTTTCGGAGGGAAATCGGTCGCTGGGTCTATAAAGGGGGAGGATTAGTCGTAACCCGATTTGAAAATATTTGTATTGGGAATTCGAATATTTGGTCTTTTATTTTGTTAGCGGGTAAATAGTGGCTTACTGATTTGAATGTCAATTTTGCTGGGCAAGTCGCCAGGATTCCATGCATGCTAGTTGTGGTGTTTCCATTTTTTGTAGGTTTAACTTTCTAGTGCTATTTTATTTTGAGCTGTGAATTTGTACCTGAACACCTCGACTGGTTACTTTTAAATTGTTTTAAAAATTTTTTTTAAAATATTTCTTAAAAATCTTCGTATCACTATTTTTACTGCATTATTTTAAAATTTACATAAAAAAATGCGTAAATAGCTCGCTGGCTGATTACTGAATTCACACTCCATTAGAACGGCATTCAGTAAAACATATTTATGCGATCACATTACGCAATTTTATCAGCCTTATGTCAGTTCAGCTGAAAACATGTAGGTACTTTCCTAGACACTCGAGAATCGTAAGCTCCGCACTCCATAATATTAAAATATTTATAACGAGCGGTAACACTATATCCCTCGCAGCTACAAACCACTTTAATTCGACAGCCGGGTTCTTGAATCGAGCTTAAATAAACTCTCGAATCAGCCCCGCTGGTGACGCACTCATAAAACAATAGCCTTACAATGAAGCCAAACCCAATTGTTTACGTTCCCCGTATTGACCCCCCCTTAAAAAAAATATTCAAAATATCTTTCCAGACGACCGACAGACCTAGATTCGTTATTGAATCAGTAATTTTTCCAGCCTCCGGCTGATTCGATTAATTAACATAGCTCGTCCGGGCAACAGTAGCAGAGCGCACAAAGCCCGCCGTTTACAGTAAACGCGTTCATTCGTTTTACGAGCCGCGCGAAAGAGAAAGAGCAGAGAGAAAGATTAAAGCCAAGATATCGCGCTCGGTGCAATTGCGTGCAACGCACTGTAAGCCTACCTTTTTTTTTTTTAAAGAATCATTTCTTTTGCTTTTTTCTTTAGCGCGTTTCTTTTGGCTAGCGCTCGCAGGCAGTCGAGTCAGCGTCTCGCTCGCGCCGCGCTGACATTCCGCTATATGTAAAAGTGCGATTCCTGCCAGAAATTTTTCGTTATCGCAAATAAATACTCGGGCTCGCTCCTCCCACGTCGAGCTGGCCTGCTGGCGGCAAATAAATAGCGTATAGGTGCACTGCACTCGTGCGCGGCTTCGTATTACTCTGGTTTAAAATGTTCGATTTACAGTTTTTTTTAGTGCGAGTTGGATGGTAAAAATTTTGAAATCGTAAATTTTTTACGCTTTTGAAGTGCTGTTGACTGCTTGAAAAATAATAAACATTCAAGATAACTGAAATACTGCACTATCACCGCGCTTATCACACTCCAGGCATCAAAGTTCCCAAGCTCCTTCCGATAAAAATCAAATATAACCCAACTCTCTAAAAATAGCAGACTCGAGCATCCTCCAAAGCTCAATATCAGCTTACCGAACTCGAAGGCTGCATCCTAGAATCCAAATCCGCAAGCTGCAGGCGTCTATACTCGCTGACGGCCGCAAATGCAACAGTCAAAACGCGGGGAGGAATCCAGGGCGCCAGGCGCTTTTACCATCACACCCCGCGTTTCTCCATTATAAACTCGCGCATCGCTATTCTTAGCCCGCGCGGGCATCAAGGTGCTCTAGAATAGAGCCGCGAAATCGGCAGCGTCATCGAACGATAAGTGGAGCAAAACAGGATGATGATCCGAGGAGCTGTGAGAGGTCCGAGTTGAGGAACAAACGTTTCCTATACAGCTGCCGGGCTGCTGCTTATCTCTATGCAAATAATTAGCCTACTTCGTGAAGAGAGGCTGGCTTCAAGAGAGAAGCAGGAAAACAATGCTATCGTTCGGCTACATTCAAGACAAGTGAAGTCATCGCTGCGGGCTTTCAATCTCCAGGCTGCTCTCCTACGTGAAATTGAATAATAATCTTATCAAATTGTGAAATTCTGAATGAATCTTGAGAATGCGTTGTTTTTTTTTCGGCGGATGAGTCATCGCGCCGCTGATATTTTTGAAAAATTAATTACGCTACCGCTCGGGGCGAATATTTAATTCGCGTCTGGCAACGTCACTGCCTCTAATATGCCGATATTCTGTTTACGAGAAAAAAGCAGTCCCGCATTCTCCGGGAGCGTTTCCAGTTTTTATCGCCGAATATCCGGAGAATATCCACGCAATCGGTACGCGCGCATAATGATTCACATAATTACCGTATAAATTTTAATCATCCTCTCTTCCGGCGCTGCACCGCCGCATGACTATTTCAAACTCTCTGAATTCCCGCGCTTTCCGCTATTACGTCGCGCGGCTGCATAGACCGCAGCGTAAATCATCGATCGAGACAAGTGCCGAGCGGTATCTTTCATTATTAGGCCACGGTATCGCGCGGCATAATAGCAAGTCGTTCTGGAAAAAACGCAGAGCTTAATTTATAGCTACCAGCCGCGATAACTGCGCAACTGGCATTTTTACAAAGACTTTTTTTTTTTTCGCGGATGTATAAACGCCGGCAGCTCGGATTCCGCGCTGGTCATTAGCATAACAAACGCTGTTAGAGTGGCGATCGGTTTTCGGCTGCTTTTCCGACTTGAGCTGATTACTTCATCGTGACGGTGGGTATATGTATGTATATGCGCGTTCGGTTATTTGCGTTTGTGATCGATATCGCCGCTCGATCTTTGCCTCGGCTCGGTAACAATGCTGTTTGCGCGGAGCTATTCTTCGGCGCTTTTTTTTTTATTTTCAGCGAGGCAAACGGTGAATCCGTGAGCTGGTTTATAATAGATGCGCTCTCGTTTTTTGCGGGCTGACTTTTCAAAACTACTGTTTTGGTTTGGATGTTTTTTTTTTTAAAGATGTTTATTATTATTCATTACGATGTGGTAAGATTATCCTATTAAGAAAAAAGATTGGAATATATAAAATATTGGGGTATAAATTATCGATTTTTCTCAGCAAGACGCCAGGAGAGCCTTCAGACGCGCATAGTTAACGAAGGCTGTTATTAAACGCTTTTCAGCTAATTAAAACATAACATAACTCATATCGAGAAAGAATAAAGCGAACCGACCGAGCATCATCACAGCGTCGCTCTCGAAAGCTAACCCGCAATGCTAATGGAAAACAAACAAATTATCAAATAATTATACAATAGAGAATCGCGCTCGTTTAACGAGGATCCTCGATCGGAAGGCCACCTTCAGCGCATGCATATTAACCGATCCTACCTATCCCGTCAGGCATCTAACGATTTTTCATCATCGGCCAGCTGGCAGCCCTTGATGAGCACGATGATTTATCACTTTAACGCAACGGCTCTCTGCGTATATACATAAATACACACGCGATCCCGCAGTGATTTTTTCTTTTCGCGGGGGATTAACAGTTTTTGCCCGCGCGCGCCGATAAATGAGCAATGAACTCTTCAGGCCGGCGACGTATCACGGACAAACATCTATATACCTGCGCCTTTACGTTTAGCGCTGTGGAATTCGCTCCCGTATCTGTCTTGCTCGCGCGAGCGCGCGGGAGAGAAGAGACTCGCCTTGATTTGATAAAGTGGCATAGCGATCCGTTGACGGAATATTGTTGAATAATATCTCAATTTTATTTTTGTAACGCCAGCCCCGGCGTCCTTAGCGCGCCTGGCCTTGCTTTAACCAAATTCGTTTTTTTCTCCGTCGCCGCGTTGCTCTAAGCTTCGTCTATAGGCTTATTAAGGATGTTTAGTATGTGACAATTGAGGAATGGTAGGAGCGTAACTGTGATGCTGATTACGGCAAAAACTACGTCGAATTTGAAATTATAAAAGCTGACGTTAAGCGTTTCCAGTTTATCTGTAATCAAAATGACGAGGCGAGTAATTGAAATAATGGACGTCGACGTTTTATATGTAGTTCATTTTTTTTTAAAGAATAAATTTAATCGATTATTCTTAGTTTAATAAACGTTGCGCGCGAGACGTTAGCTTGGCGTATTAACGCTCACGGCGCCACGTTCATGTCATCGTCAAGCCGTTTAATTTATGCGCGGAATAATCCATATAAGAGATTGAGCGTATAGAATTAGAAATTTCATTCCAAAGAGGAGCGTTGTATGATTGACGTTAATTTATGGCACGAGACACTTCCTAATAGTCAGCGCTTTGATCTTTCAAAATCAGGTGTAAGTCAAACTGCGATCTTTAGCGCTGCTATCCATGATTAATAGATGGTTAGATAGACCTGTTTAAATACTAAGCTTCAATATAACTTCAAGTGTGCTTAGAGTGACTTATAGGTACATTGACGGTGATATAATAAATCCATTAGAATTAAAATCACCTATGCAAACGATCGCCTATCAACACAGAAAAATCCGATCACCCCGCAAATAAAACCTTCCTATCTTCAGCTCGTAAATAAGCCGAAGGTCCGGCTCGTTAGCCAATGATCGATCCTCGCCGATTCCCGATTATCGAGCTCGGCAACAACTCCACCAGGCTGACTCGCATTTACGTCAGCAGGTGCGAACGCAGCCACCCCCATATGCATAGCCCAAGGTGCAAGTGTCTTTATTTTTAGACGTTATTGCAGATAGCGTAGCGCGACTCGTCATCGCTACTCGATATCATGCCGATTCATTCATGATTCCGCGGAGCGAGTGAGAGAGAGAGAGAGCCGATCGGCGCTGACTCACGGCGCTACGCCCACTCTTGCTTGAAAATTCTGGCATTCGAGAAAATAAACGAGCTCGCGCGCTACTGGCTCGCGTAAGCTTGTAGCTTTATCGGTTTTAGGCCTTGTGTATAATTATTCGCCGCGCGGGGATTTATTGCAGCTGAGCGAGAGCGATAAATTAATCTGATTGAATAGCTAATTGCAGTTGGTTAACAGACGGCGCGCGAAGTATATTTAATTATTGGATCATTGTAGAACAGCAAGCACTTTGCGATTATAGTGCTGAGGACGTGTCTGCTGTCTATACAAAGTTTCCTGACGATTTCAGTTGGAATTTTGGAATGCTGTGATGAGATGAAGATATGGGGATCGGTATGCGGATATGGGGTCGCTTTGGACTTTTAATTTTACTTTGTAAATAACGTAGAGAATGGATGTAGTAGAATGATTTATTCTTATCAGCGAGGAAAATTTATGATTGCGATGAAGAGGTATTAAGATAACGCAGTGGAAACATAAGATTCCAGAAATCTGAATTAATCAAAGTATTTGCTCAAGATGAGTGCGAGGTATTTAAAAACTAGGTATGCTTCTTCATTGTTATTTTTCATGGCATTTCTCGTTTGGCTGAAAATTATAAATATTTACGTTACAATTTTTCCTAAAAGTGAGTGACATCACTTATTACCTCAAAATTTGTTTACCCAAATTAGATGAAACTATGAATGAGACTTATCTTTAATTCTGGAAAACTAATCAGATCATAAATATCATCAAAACCACCTTTTCTCCCAAATATTTTCCATATTCTATCTCATCAACAAACTTGAAAAATCTACCAACGATCATATCTCACTCACCTACATAAAAAATGAATTAACTCCCCAATAATTCCTTTCATCCATTACCGATCCGATAAGCCAATGAAATCATCATCAACGAATCCAATAAAACGTCAGATCCCCAAAAATATCATAAACATAAATCGTATTAGACGATAAACCAGCCGATTACGCGGATCGTATCCAGGCCGCTTTGGCTCGCACGTGATTCTAATTAACGCATCTCATGCATGTATCAAGCACCACGAGACCAGATCTAACGCGTTTCGGCGCCTCTGCATCTCCACGCGGATGCCTGGAATATGACGTGCGACTATCAGCATCGCGTTAGCTCGACTTGCTCTTAATATTGCCGCATAACAAGTGGGTCAAGAACAGAAGAGGCGCCGTGAGCTGTGTACAGTGGTAATGTACTAATTGGTTAATTTTGACGTGTGGCTGGGTTAATTCCGATTCGATGGCAAGCGGGTTACGTAAAAAAGTGAACGAGACTGTCGGCGCTTCTTTTTGCAGTGAATATGTTTGTAGGGCTTTTGATGCTGAGACTTATGCGTATTGGAGTAAACGTTGAAGTTTTTAAAAGTCTTGTTGATGGAAGCTTTTGTGCTGGATGTTTTATGCAAGATTTTGCTTTTAGTCTGCTCAAGTTTCAGAAGAAAAAATGAAAAAAAAAATTGTTTTAAAGCTTGAAAAGCAATTTTGAAAGTTAAAATAATAATTTTAAAATGCTGATTGTTCGGGGAAGAAAATAAATACATATTCCGAGACGTTTGTTTTTAAAATATTTAAAATAACAATTTTTTTGAATAAATTTTTTAGATTTATTCATAAAACCTCGAAGAACAATAACTTTCCGTTGATAACAATTTTTCAAAACTTCAAAAAATAAGTTTTTTAGAAAATAGAAAATTTTTAAAAAACGACGAACGATAAATTGTAAAACAACCATTTATCCCTGATTGCAGCATCATAGTTTTAAATTCTTAATTAACACTAAATGCAGAGTACTAAAAAAAAGCAACGCAGCAATTAACGTTTTATTACCCCTCTTCATTAACACCTAAGCCACGCAGTTATTAAATCCTCATTTCAATCCTCTCCAGATCAAAAAAAAACTCCAGCTTGATTGTAATTTATCGAGGCAAAAATTGAGAGAGCCCAAAGCTCGTTAAAATCAAAAACACCCGATGACGCGTGTATTTTTACAAGCGCATCAATTCCCCTGATTGATGTAAACAGCTCCTTTCCGTCTAGCTGACGGAAAAAATCGTATTTTTAGCGTTGACTATTTCGCGAAAAAAGAAACACTCTCGCACTCGAATTAAGCGTCAGCCGGAATCTCGTAAAACGATTCCCCCCCACAAGCGATTCTTTTTCTGAAAAAGGCCTCGATCCTTTATATCCGCGCTCGTAACGGGAGAACAAAATAAACAGATGCACCGGCGCTAAATTCGACGAAGGAGAAAGCGGAGGCGGAGATGAGAAACCGCTCAGCCGAGCGCACATGTGTCGCTCTCTGCGCGCGTGCTCGCCGGCTCGCTCGTAAAAAAGGCGCGAAGCAATTTACAACGACGAAGGGTCCCTGAGTAAATAAAGCTAAACGAAGCGATTTTTTTTTTTTTGTCTTATTAACAACGCCTCTGACCTAGTTACATATACCCCGCGAGCGTTTTTTTGTTAAAGTCTCGGCGCCAGAGAGGTCGTTACGATTATTCGCTGCGTGAAATGCTCGGGTGCGGATTAATCCGTTAGCGCGTGGACCGGATGCATCGAATTATCCGCGCCGCTGTGCAGCTTTCAAGTGCTGAGCGCGTAAGAGCGATGTAAATTCGATCGCGCGCGCTCTGCACTTATTGCATCACAGAAATAAGTTTTATGGGCGGGCGCCATTTTCCCGGAAACTCCGGCGCCCTCTAGCACTCGAAATGGCAAAAAGTGCATTCGGATGTGTATTTACGGATGAGGCGGATTGCTGATGCGTGTGGCTCATCGTTGATTTTTAATGTTGACGGAAATGGTCGGAGGTGATTTGAATGGTCTGAGTAATGCTTTCTGCTTTTGAGGATGGATGATTCTGTTATTGGAAAATCAGCGCGTCAGCGGATTTTTTAAGGTGACGCGTGAGTGTAAAGGGAGTCAGGATGGGAAATGACAAGTACACAAAGCGCATTTATTAATAATGATGAAGTTAGGAAGTTTTTTTTAAGATTCATTAGTTGTGGGTTGTTTATTAAATATGCGGCTTATGACGTGCTTAGAGATAAATATTGTCATGTAGGAATAATTAATCCGATTGTGAAAAATGTAATTTAATCGACGTTTCCGGAATCCTTAAAGTACCTGTTTTGAAATTCTCAAGATTTCTCTGAATTTTTAATTCGTAAAAGAAATAAATGTACGTGCATACATAAACATTTATACAAACGTAAAATATTTATAAGTATCAAATTACAAAGAAAAATATTAAAATTAATGACGACCATTCAGCGGGACACTAAACATAAAACACATCTCTGACACTATAATTCACGCAACTAATTAATAGTCCCAACTCGCGAGCTCGCCAGCTCCTAAACACATCAGCAAATTTTCCAATAAAAGCCAAGCAGCCGTGGCTCTCCGCATCTCCGCGGGTCATTAACTCGAGAAAATTCGTGGCAGTCGACAACTGCTGTAGCTCTAAAATTTCGCATCGCGACCGTAGCCGCAATACCGACTTTGCAGCTGCGCGCGCGCGACATATAAAAGCCACGAGGTGCAAACGAGACGACTGGCTTTAACTTCCAAGAAGACAGCGCTCTGTCTTTCACCCGAGCGACGAGTTGGCAGAGCTACTCTCCTGTAGGGTGGCTGTCAGCGATTTGGCACATATAGAGCCGCACCGGTCATTGCCAGATTGGAGAGAGTGCGAAGAGTATTTTGGAGTATGGGAGTGGCAAAAAAATGCCAGTGTTTGTAAACAGTCTAAGAGGCGTGTTTGTCATATTGTAAGATGTGTGTTACGACACGCGGACTGGCTAGTGGTCGTTAGTTATGACGCTGTCGCCTGGGGATTTGACGGCTAAGCGCGCGTAATGGTTTGGAGCGAGGGAATTAGGATGCTGATTAAATTTTTACATATTTCTTTCTGTCGCTGAGTCGGGGTATTAATATAAATGTGCAATATTTCATAGATTACAGTTATTGAGCTCACTTTGTACTTAATACCGTTATTTTTTTTTTATAGTTGTTTTACTTTCTGCAGCTGCTTTCCTTAATCCTACTTGAAATTATAATTTTACGTTATAATTATTGCCTAATTACGAATGATTTATAGTTGAGTGATAGGTTGAAAAAGTATTGCTTTAAAAAATTAGTATTTTTGAGTTAAATAAAAATTCTAAAAACTTTTAAATTTATTTTTTTTATTGACAAAATAAATAACTGTAATCATGCGATCTTTCTAATAAGTGTAAAAAGTGACAGTACTTGCGTGTTCAATAGATATAATAATATATATTATGACGCTTCTTATCGAGTGAATCACGACAATCTGAAGTGGAGTTAGAAATTTTTTAATAAATAATAAAAAATTTAATAAATAATAAAAAATTTCTAACGCTGCTTCAGATTGTCGTGATTCACCCGATAAGATATATTAAAAGTTTTATTAATAATCTAGCAATAAATATAAACCTTTATGATAAGATCATAAAGACAGTTAACCGCTAAAACAACAAAAGCTCAAGATATCCTGTAATTACTCAATCCAATTTCAATTAATTCAATCAATGCCCATCTTGCAAATAAAAATTCAAATAGCATCTTTTTCTCGAACTATAAAAATTCAAATCAACTAATACCCATCTAATTACAGGTTAGGAACGAGAGAGACGAGGATATGGCAGCCGCTGGCTTTGCTAGCGCTGGCCCTACTCATCGGCTATGTCCAGTCAATGGATTACACAGGCCTGAGAAACCGAGCTTACTGCGGCTCGCGTTACCAGGAGCTGAGATGCTGTCCCGGCCGGCAGGACGACTGCAGCGTACCGATCCTTGGGACTCTTTGTTATTGTGACGATTTTTGCAACAACCGCACGTCCGAAGAGCCCGACTGCTGCCCGGATTTCATGTCCTACTGCAAGGGTGTTGCTGACGATGAGGAAGCGCCGGGCCCTATTATAAAGAGAGGAGGTAAAGTGTGAAGAGTTTATAGGCGTGAGATTATCGGTGTGGTTGTGATGGGTGTTGGGATAGATTGAATGGGGTTTAATTCGTAATCGGAAGCGAATGACTTGACCTTTAAAGTTACTTTTATTGTGATTCAAAAGTTCTGACAATGCTTGTACGCATACAATTTACTATAATTACATAGGAATCAACAGTTGAATTTTTCTACTGGCGCGATCGTCCATATCTTCGAAGTCAATTTGTGCCTATTAAAATCCTTATATTTTTGAAGTTAATTTACATTGATAGCTTGATTATAATAATTGAAATAATATAAAATTGTCTAATAAAAAAAAAAAATATGCAAAATTTTTCAAAAAACTATCACTATTAACATATTACATGAAAAAATTCAAGAAGAATAAGAATTCAAATACAAATTCTATATTTAGATTACTAGAAAGAATTAAAATAAAATCAATATTCAGGAGTAGTCAGCTGGTCTTAAAATAGATTCAAAAGTTAGAAATTCCTACTCTTAAGTATGAACATAAACAATATAACTGTGAAAAAAGAAATATTAATTTATTTAATATTATAAATATGTAATCTAAATAAAAAAAGTAATCAAAGCAGTCCCAGTTTCCTTACAATTTTTCTCATAATTTCAGAATGCCACTATAATGGAAGGAAGTATTACCACGAAGACACGTTCCAAGAGAACTGCAACAAGTGCAAATGCTCGTCGATCAACCAAAGAGAGGAGATTCTCTGCGAAGAGAACCGTTGCTTGATGGACGAGGAAGTGATCGACCGTATCAATATCCTCGAAAATCTTGGATGGGTAGCAAGGAACTACACGAAATTCTGGGGTCGCACACTCGACGATGGATTGAAGCTCAGGCTTGGTACCCAGAACCCATCGAAAACGGTAATTAGACAGTAGAAAATTTTGTATTTGTGTAAATTTTATTTAAGAAAATAAACAATCCGTGTAGTTTTTGTGTAAAACTTAATACACATAGTAATAATTTTACTTGAGAAAAATAACACTTCATACAATCTATTCACAGGTACGGCGAATGAATCCAGTACGACGAATCTACAACCCGGACGACTTACCCAAAGAGTTCGACTCGCGTATCAAGTGGCCGCGCGATATAACTCCTATACAGGACCAGGGCTGGTGTGGAGCCTCTTGGGCCATCTCGACGGCTGATGTGGCCAGCGATCGGTTTGCTATCATGAGTAAAGGCGTGGAAAAGGTACAGCTGAGCGCCCAGCATCTGCTGTCTTGCAACAATCGCGGTCAGCTTGGTTGCGATGGTGGATACCTCGATAGGGCCTGGCTCTTCATGCGCAAATTCGGGTAAGATTATCAAATTTTCATGAATAATGTATTTAATTAATAAAAAATTAATTTAAATTTAAGTCACTAATTGGACCAATCATATAATATTTTATTAAATTCCAATTTTTTATTCAACTATTAATTAAATTAACGATTTATTTCCTATTATTATTAAATTATAATTACATTTTAAGTCTATTTAATTTGCTATTGTTACAACAAAGTATTAATATTTTTTTCTATCATCCCTAGATTGACCGACGAAGATTGTTTCCCATGGTCTGGCAAAACCGACAAGTGCAGAATCCCACGACGAGGCAAGCTGTCTGACGCTGGCTGCAAAAAACGCGCTTCGTACAGCTTGAGAAACGAAATGTACAAAGTTGGACCGGCATACCGCCTCGGTAACGAGACTGACGTTATGTACGAAATTTTAATGTCTGGACCCGTTCAAGGTAATATAAATATCTTCATAGTGACCTTTTTTGATACATTACCCTTTTCTTTCAACTACTTTAACTTTAAAAAATTGTTCACTTTCAGCTACTATGCGAGTTTACCAAGACTTCTTCAATTATGAATCAGGCATCTACCGACACTCGATGCTTTCCGAACACCATTCAAGCGGATACCATTCGGTAAGAATCGTCGGCTGGGGCGAGGAGCCTTCCCCATTAAACGGTAGAACCATCAAGTTTTGGGTAAGTTTTAAATCAATGTAATTATAAAACGATATAACAACAATAAATTGCTATGAATGTTAAACAATAACCATTTACGTTTGCAGCGCGTAGCTAACTCCTGGGGCCGAGAATGGGGCGAGGACGGCTACTTTAGGATCGTCCGAGGCACCAACGAATGCGAGATCGAAGACTATGTCCTCGGCGTTTGGGCGAAGACTGTCTAAGCAACGGCTCATTTTAAAAATCGAGCTTCATTGTAGTTGATGCCAGTCTTTTAATCTCCTGTTGTGATTTCCTATCAAGGAAATGCGGAGGAGGGATCTTTATTTTTAAAGATCGATATTTATATATATGCTGTATTGTTAAGATTTTTTTATTACATGTGATTATTACTGCACGACCTTTGTAAAAGGTCTAGCTTTATAAGTGTCTTGTCTTTCTTTTCAAACTTCACTCGCGAATTTTTTTTTTTTAACATCATCTTTCATTTTTATTGCGATAATAACTGTTGAAATTATTACCTTTTTGTCATTTTTATTGTAACGATAAAGATAATTCTTAAAAACTAAGTATTTATCATAGCGTATTTATTAATGCCATGTAAAAATCACTAACACAAGTCTAATTTCTCTTAGATAAGGTTGTATTTTTACCGAGATTTTTTAATTTATTTTTAAAAAATAGTTATTATTTGTGTAGTTATATAAATCATTTATATACTTTTTAAATGTTACTGTTGTATGCGCCAGCTTGCTTAAGATTTTTTTTAATTCCATTATAATTAAAATTCATCATCAGTATAATAATGCGAAAGACAATTTTCAAATATTATTGTTCATGTACGCGGATAATGAAAATTTTGTAATTTCACTTACTGAAATTGAAGAGTATCAACAATACGTGTAAAAACTTAATTAATCATTCAATGTACATACATATTTGAATGATAAATAAATACTTATTCTGTCAACATTTTATAAATTTGTTTTTATATAATGATATTAAATGTATAATATGTTTTTAATTTTTTAAAAAAACATATTTTTTAGTTGCACTATCGAAAATTTTGATCTAAATTTAGAAACATTCAGTTAGTTAATGCTTCTTAATTAAATACAAAAAATGCTTCTTAATATGCAAGAAAATAACCAATTTGAATCAAAATTTTTGTGATATATAAGTTAGGAAAATCAAAATTATCTCTAAATTTATAAGTAAATGTCGATTGATCCAAATGAATTTTTGAATGTATTTGAAAATCTTGTACATACTTTGTACGCTACATTTCATCCTGAATTCGTTAATAAAAATCTAAAGAATATTAATAAATACTTTTGACACCGTAAGTTTTTTTCTCTAATTGAGACTTCTTAGTCTAAAACAGTAAAATTCATAACTGGAACACGAGAACTGAAGAAAAAAATGGTAATTTAAAAATACTAAATTGTATCAATAAATAATTAAATAAATAAAAACTCTAATGGTTATACAATCAAGAGATTTTTATTCTAAACAACGTTTTGTCCTTATACAGGAAAAAACTTATATTATTTTCCTAGGTCCTCTTTAGGTTCAAAATAACATGTTTATAACAAAACAAATGTGGTAATACGACTCGACCATCTAGCGTTTTACCACATTTGTTTTGTTATAAACATGTTATTTTGAACCTAAAGAGGGCCTAGGAGAGTAATATAAGTTTTTTCCTGTATAAGGCCGAAACGTTGTTTAGAATAAAAATCTCTTGATAGTATAACCATTAGAGTTTTTATTTATTTAATTATTTACTATCATTAGAATCATTTCAAGAATAATAAATAAATCATAAATAGATCCAATTTTAAGCGAATGGCCGGTCACAGATTGGAGAGCCTCAATTACTATTAATTTTTAAAAATCACAAAAATAAAAAGAGCAGATTTCGGAAAATGCACTGAAAATTATGAATAATTGATAAAAACTTTTTTGAATTCTGCAATGTATTTTGAAAATGCAAAAATAAAAACAAAAAAAGTTGTACTTATTAGCCGCGCTCACGCTTGTTCTTAGAATTTTTTAAAAGAACCAATTTTTATTTTATAAAAATTGTATGCAAAGATTGTTATGACTATTGTTATTCAATCGATAGTGATTTTCTATTTTGAGACACTAATTTTCCAAATGAAACTTTTTTCCTTTTAGAACTTTTTTTATTTTATTGTTTCTGACCCATCCTCGGAGCTAATCAGATTTGAATCCCATCAAATAAAACATTGATTTTGCACGTAAGTACGTCTATAATGTCGAAAGTAATACCTACATTCCAGTTGGAATTCATGTCGATTTTGTATAAAGCTAAGCATTATTTTTAACTAGTAAATAATTTTTTTAGAAAAGTAATCCAAAGAGTTTATGGTGAGCATATGGTAAGTCAGTGGACAGTTTATATCAGGGACTTTAAGGAAATATAAATCACTCGAATGAACGCAAAAGTAACTATTACAAAAAATGTACATTTATCAAAATTATGTTCTACTATCTTTAAAAGTATTATAAATACTTTATTTATTTGTAAAGAATTCCTCTTCTAAATTAGTTTCTTCTCTTAATAAATATCAGTTAATTTTGTTGTAAAAAGATTGTAATAATTATTGGTTAATATAATAATTTACATGGTTCTTCTAATTTCATAACATATTTAAAATATATATATTTTAAATTAATCTAGTAAGATATGTACCTGTTTTTTTATTTCAATAACATAATCGAAGGGGAATTTTATTAAACCAATGTTCAAAGTACTTTGACATTTCAATTATCGGTGAATTTATATTCATCCCGCATAAAGGTCTTATAAACAATATCATGAATGACGACATTTATATTGAAACATCACTTTGTTATATCAATCTATTCAGTTCCTGATTAGATTAAAGTTGCACACTATGCGTACTGATTTCAAAACATTAGTACAGTAGCTTCTTGATAGTCATTCAATAAATTGCAAACTTTACGAACGATTCTGTCATTGCTCTTTAATTGGCTGTACGCGACGATCGCGACTCCACTGTAAAATGTTTCTAAAGAATAGTTTGCTGGTATTTTTGTATTTATATTGTGTTAATTCAATTTTTGGAATTCCGACCGACAAAGATTTAAAATTAGAGCTTGTTCAAGTTGTAAGTTAAAAATTAATACACCTAATAGTTACATTAGAAAATTAAGTGGTATAATATATCATTATAAACAGTGAATAAACTACTATAATTTATATTTTTTTAGTTATTTAGACATGGTGCCAGAACGCCTATTGTGTGTGAAGTAAACTTATTAAACACTAGTAGGTCTCTTTATGAACCATGGGGATTTGCTGCATTGACAAACGTAAGTCCTATTTCAATATATTTTAATACTTAATAATGATATTTTCGACAGAACTCTGAGTTATCTGAAACATATCGGAGACAAAATAAAATAATAGAAAAAAAAACAAAATAAAATAATAGAAATATTAACAGTTGATCGTATTATTATATTAATAGATCTGTAGTAGAAATTTTTGACTAAAAATGTATAATTAATACACTTGTATTATATGAATAATTTATTTTAGATCTTTGTAGCAGCTTAAAGTTTTAATTCATTCATAATTATTAACTTTCCTATCATAAGAAATTTTTGCATCAACTCAAAAAAAATTGAAAATTTATCTTGAATGACTTTATTTTACCAATACATCGCTTTTGCTGTGAAACCGATAAATAATCTCATTCGACTTTGCAACCGCATCAATATTTCTCCGATAAATTAATGCAATCCGTTTCTTATTCAGGAAGGAATGATGCAAGAATATAAAATCGGTGAGATGTTGAAAAATCGGTACGAGGGTTTCATTCCTCGTTCTTATAAACAGGAACATGTCTACGCTTACGCTTCAGGCGTCAGCCGCACAAAAGCATCGCTCGAGCTGGTCCTAGCCTCGCTTTATCCTCCTGATGAAAAACTTAATTGGAATCCTAAACTAAATTGGATGCCGATAGCGATACACTCGAATCCTAGGCCGATGGATATACTCGTCAAGCCGCGAGACTGTCCTAAGTAAAGTCTAATTGATTGTCGCTATAGAATCGGTTAGGTACCGAAATAGGATTTGAAAATAGTATTTAAAATATAATTAGGTTTCATTTTGAATTCTTAAAAAAATCAACATAATATTTAGATTAATTTTTTGATTATGGGTTTGAATTAAACTTTATGAATTAATAGAAAAAACAACAATAAATAATTAAATAAACGGTTATTTCATTTACAGGTACATACGAGCTCTGCAAGAATTATTTAATACTTTAGAATTTAAAGAAAAACTAGCCAAATATGAACCATTTCTCAAAAAAATGGAAAAAGTTTTTGCAAAAAATTTCACATTTGATGACGTATTTTGTGCTTACAATGCAATTCTAGTACACGTAAGGAAAATAGTGTTAAATTTATTAAAATCTTTCGTAAATATTTTGAAACCCAATTTTCTTTTTAGAAAAATATAAACCTTGAATTACCGGCATGGCATACCGATGAAATATTCACTGAATTGAAAAAAGCAGGTGAATTTTACCTCGAAGCTTTATCATATAACGCAGTCTTAAAGAGATTAAATGGCGGAACATTGGTTAAAACATTCGTAGAAAATATAAATAAGTCAAATTCAAATGAAAATCAAAGAAGAATTTACTTATACAGCACTCATGACAAGACTCTTCATGCTTATGCCAAGGCTCAAAATTTGGTACTCCCCAGAACTCCTGATTATGGGTCTGCTATTATTTTGGAAAAATTCCGAAACCAGGAAAATAATAAACTTTACGTTAGAGTAAGATAATAATTCTATAATTAATATTATTTAATTTTTTCTAATTTTTAAGAATAATAATGATATTTTATTTTATAGATTTTATTTTGGTCTGGTGAGCCAAAAGTATTAAGTATTCTGAAATTAGATAGTTGCGCAGAAATTTGTCCACTAGATGAATATTTAAAAATTGTGAATCCTATTTTACCCTCGGATGATGAAATGCGTTGTTTATTACAAAATCTTGGACCAGAAAAAATAGAACAAATCTTAAATACTGATACAACAGCAATTGAAGACTGAAAAAGTTCAAGTGTATTTGGGATATTTAATTTCAAATTATGAATAAAACATATTTTTATACTTTTTCCTTTTTATTATACAAAATACAAAAGTATGCTGTCTACATATATTACGTATTAATTATCTCTTAAAATATTTTTGATAAAAAAAAATGTGTAAGTAACTGGGAGAAGTCATGTTAGAAAAATAAAATTGATAAAAATAAATAATCTTAAATTAAAAAAGAAAATAAAAAAAAAACAGTAGGAACTTTTTTATAAAAAAATTTTAATAAATATTTAGAACTATTTCATTACACTAAAGTATTTTTTATTTTGTCTTCTGCGGCGAGTTCATCAAGTATTTGCTTGGAAATTCCCCAAGGAATTGCAATTCTATTATTTTTCAAAGTGTCACGTAAAGATCTCTTATCACATTGTATATCTTCGTCCGAAGGTATAACATCTTTCAAAGCGTTCCTAAACTTATCTAGGCTGCAATGTTTTCCACATCCTGGAATATCCACATATTCAGAGATCAGCTCATTTTCGTGCTTGATTCCCTTGTAATACTTGACCTGTAAAACACAGAAAAACAATAATATAACAATACTGATAGTAATAATATACATTTGGTCTAAACAAATAACCACGAAATAATAAATACCTTCACAATGTATTCACCACCCTCTTCATGTAGCTCCACGAACACCGCACTGGAATATGCCGGTGCATGAGGCTTGTAAACTCCCAAAGCCTGCAGAACCGCTGCCACATTTGTCTCATGACCACTGTACAACTGAAGCTTGCGACGATTGTCTAGATTTCCATCTTTGTAAGCGTCCATGTCATCGATGAATTTTCGCAGGAGCATTCCTCCATTAAGTCTTTTCAATTCGTTGTTGTAACTGAAGATCTCGTACTCGAGGTTGATGCCGTCGAGTAATCGACCGTTGGGGAAGATGTTCTTGGCCCAATGGGGGAGTTCGAGTCCCATGGATTGCTCGGCCATGAAATTGTGGTACAAGAAGTACATGTCGTTCGAGTCGTTGACCTTTTTACCAGTTTCAACGGTCAGATTTGCCATGAGGTTATCGAACTCCTTAAGTTTGTCCTTGAACTCTTTGGAGTTTTCGACTTTTTCTCGAGCGTAGAGATACCTTTTAATAAATGAAATAAAACGTAAGTATGTACAAGATTTATTTCAAATTCGCTTATCTTTTGATAAATGAAATAAAAGGTAAGTATGCAAGTATAAGATTTATTTCAAGTTCACTTATCTAATATTTGAATTGAAAGACTTACTTTGGGCACTCTTCAGGAACCATGAGGTTGTCATCCAACTTTGGTACATATTTCGCAGGAATTGGCTGCCAATCTAAGTTTGTGTTCCATTTCTGCTTATTCTTCGGCCTGAAGAGAGCAGCTAATACAAGCTGCAAACTCATCTTTGTTCGATCCGAATCCGTGCTGCGGACCTTGACTTCGAAGGGGTAGTAAGTCTCATTTAAGAAATTAGTGTAATGCCTGCGGAGGTGTTGTCCCAAACGAAACTCTCGCATTTTTCCACTCTATAAACAATATTTTGTTGAAATACTTTTTACAAGAATTTACAAGATTACGACTGATCCTCATTTTAACTACTTACATTTGTCAGACCACCAAGTCCCATGGGATCGAACTCGTTGTGTATATAAGGATCTTTCGGATACATTTCCAAACCGTTGTCATCAGGTGCTCGGTCGCCATGTCTGAATACCTGTACATTAGATAATAATATTATTTTAAATATTATTATAAAAATAAAGAAATTATTTAATCAAAATAATTAAGAATAATATTTACCACGTTCAACAATTTTAGTTTAGCTTGCGTACTGGCACTAAAGTATATAATCAAAATAACAGCGAGAGTCACCCCTTTAGCAAGCCTGTCCATTCTTGCAAATTTCAAGGCACTCTACCGCTTCTTTAAATTTCGAAAAGTGCCTGTACTTCCAGTTAATAGGCACTCTTGTTAAGTAATGCTCAAAGCATATGAAAACGCATATTTATATTGAAAAAATGTACATTTGTGCGCCTTGGATTGTATATCGATAATATATACGAGATAAAACTACGTAAAGATACACAAAACGTGTGCATGAGAAATACGTATTATAAAAACATAAGACATAATGCAAACATCCTACCCAGAACCCCAATCACACGTGCCTAGCGCCATTCATTTAATTGACGAAAGCAATCGCGCGTGCCATGCGAATATAATGGCAAGAAAATTATAAAGATCTCGATCACCTGAGTTCTATTATTAACGAAACTATATATTATTTTAAAAACAAAAAAGTATCGATCGCTCTGTTTGAATTAGATTTTTCCTCAATAAAAAACAATGTATTAGCAATGCAACAAAGAGATTAATCTTCATTTTCTCAGATCGTTAAAATTCAAATAGCGCCGTTATGTAGTTCGTGCGAAATTTCATCATACTCGAACAAATAAATATTAAATGACTGTAGTAATAAATGTTTTTTTAACGCGTAACGAGAGGCTAGTCAAACAAGATGGGTAATAATAAAGTTTTATTTATAGAAAAATGTATTAATTTATTCACAGAATAAAAAATGTTTGCCTAATACATATTTGCACTTTATTGTCGAATTGTGTTGTTGGACAATTCCAATTCATTAATTTTTTTACTCTTGTCGCAAATCAATTCGTTGCTTGATGGTATCACGTCACTCAGCACCTCTACGAATTTGTCAAACGGGCAAAGTACGTCACATCCTGGGACTTTTTGTGCGACTAACACCGACGGAATTCCCAGATAATGCAATACCTGTATTAGAAAAAAATAACATTAATTTTTTAAAAATATTTTTATTAGATGTAATGTAAAATTTGAAGTAAATTTTTAGCGTAGATTATATTACCTTCACATAATATTTAGAGTCCAATTCGTAAAGTTCGACTATAACAGCACTGGTATATTCAGGTACATGTGGTTTATAAACTCCCAAAGCTTGCAAAAGAGCAGCTACATTAGTTTCGTGTCCGCTATAAAGTGATATTTTGCGATGCTGTTCCATCGGACTTGATTTGACCGCTTGCATATCTTTTAATATAGCGTGCAACAATTTACCTGTGAGTATCCAAAAATAAATTTAACAAACATTAGCTTATATCTGAGACAACAATGTTACTTAGAATACATTTTTATTTGGCTTAAATATTGATAATATTGATTGGTTTTTAAAACGTTACATTTTTATCAGGAAGTACACAGTTTATTATCGACAGATCTTAATGGTAATAATGAGTTTACAGATTAATTTTTAATTTTTACATATTTTTTTTTTAATACAAAGCTATTTTTCTATTTGTATAGAATAAAAAATAATTTTGCTGAGTCAGAAAAAAAAATAAAATTTGTTCTATTGTAAAAAATATCAAAAATTAAAACATTCTTTTAATATTTATAAATTTTTAAATATATTTAAACGAAATTTTATAAATATTTATCTACTGTATTTTTAAAGATAACATTTTATGTAAAATAGAAATGAATTTATACACATTTATAAAAATAACATTTATCATTAATCGTAGATGTAATTAGATAAACGTTTAGCTTAACTGGCTTCTTAATTTTTGTTCTATTGTATGATCAAGTAATTAATATAAGTATAATGATTTAACGTTTTAAAATTCTTATTTCTTGTAAAGCTTTATATTTTCAGTCAGTGAAAAAACGTTGTATTGATGAAATTTTTTAATTGATATTTTTCATTTTAGATCAATTCTATAGGATTTTGGAGAGTTGTTTTTTATAAAAATATTCATTAAAAAATCATGTTAAAAGTGTTTTTAGTGTAAAAATATTTTTTTTTGTTTTCTTTTTAATAAAATTTTTATTTTTTGTAGTACTTAATTAGATCTATTTAACACAAGCTTTTTATTATAAATTATGCATTTTCTAAATATTACGAAATCTATGAATCAAAAACTATTTTTGCTTTACTTAAAACTACATTTTTATAAATTATCGAATCATTCAATTTACTTTATTTTTTTTTTAACAAAAATCTGAAAAGAAATCATTAATTTTTTACATTTTCTTGTAAACCGTCCAATGAAACATAAAAATTTATTACATTTATACGTCTGATCTTCACTTACAAATTGAAGGATTTAACATTTTATTTTTAATTATATAAAAAAATTGCATTTTCTAAAATAC
>UELX01003316.1:0-24242 GCA_900480035.1 Eupelmus urozonus | reverse complement strand
GAGTTTTGCGTATTGAATATAAAAAAAATGTTTTTTTTTTTTACACTAGGATCGATGATTCGGGTCGGTCTTTTTTATTTGGAGGCGCATGGAATCCGAGATTTTTATCGTACAAGCGATTGTAGTAGTGTTTTTTTATGAGAGGAAAGAAGGTGAAAGTGCAACGTTTATTTGTAAATTGATAGCGGGACGTGTATAGTTGTTTGGGAGCTTATACGTTGGCAGGTATCGGTTGAGAATTGAGAATCCGGTATTTTATATTTTTTTTATTTTGTTAATATTACTTTTATTTCTTCGAATAAAATAATAATAGATTTAGTATAAAATCGGAAAAAAGGTTAAAAGCTTAATTTTCAACAGAATGTTTTAACTGAAAATTGGAAGTCAATCATTCATTTTTAATGCATTGTTCGCATGCCAATGCAGCCGCTTCGCCATTATACTCAATTTGCAAACAAAACCGAGAGTAAATTAACGAAGCTAATATCCCTCGATAAAAGACTAGCAATAAAATGCTCATGCTCAATCGAATCGTTTCCGACGCTCGGCTGGATTCGAAAAACCGCTTATATCCATAAATATTGAAACAGATGTGCGCTTCGTTCTATTGCGGTTAAAGGACTCGTTTCGCGTTTCGTTAAGCTCGATTGTAAAACCAACCATGCGCTCCTAAAGCGAAAACCTGGGGCTTGGGCGCGCGGAAAACTTTTTGTCGGCGAGAATTGGAAGTGCTGGCTCTTTTATTGTACGCGACTGTGTGTCGGATTTGCGAGTGCGCGGCAAAGGGGTGACGCTGATGTTCTTTTGCTGCGTAAATGCGCGGATTCTAGTGACGCAAAACTCATGGAGACGTATGTGTGCTGGCGGGCAATTTTCCGACGACGTCAACTGCGAAACGCACTTAAAATCAGTAGGAAGAGCGCAGATGGCGGCTGCTGCACGAAGTTGACTGAGAATACAGAATAATGTTGTATTATCCGCTTTTGAAGCAGCTGAAGAATAGAGTGCACTATAATATTATAGCTCGTAGGATTTTTCCATATTGAAGAAAACAGTGTAGAAAAAAATCTTAGTCGGTGTATAAAACATAAATGAATTTGAACGATGCATTTAAAAAACTATTTATAATTATATTGATAAATACAATATTTTAAGTTTTTAAATGCGAAAGATTACGTATGATATTTTTCTGGATAATAAAGCAATTTTTGTTATATTTTTTTTTTTATAGTTTAATTATGACCACATTTCAATTTACTCTATAATGATGAATTATACTTTAATTTTTTTCTGCCTACTAAACATTGAACTTTTTCAATAATACTCTCAATAATACTCTCAAGAACTAGAAATTTTCAAGACTGAAGTAAATGACAAATTTGAAAAAATAATAGATAATATTCTCTCAAATTTATATTATTGCTTAATCTTGCGACATCATCGTTTTTATACGATCTTATAAATTTTCGCCGTCTTCCCAAACCGCCGCTATTTTCCGAAAACAAATCTCTCCGCAAGACTGCAGCGGCGAACATTCTGCAAAAATCCGCGTCGTTAATTTGTCCCCGCACTTTCTTCTTCTTCATAAGAAAGAATCCATTTGTCTGGAGCTCCCGGACGTTTCCTCCCAAGCGGCGACGCTTCAAAGACGTCAGCGCGCTCGCGCAGTGCGCTTAATGCCGGGCACGTACACGCCGGGGATATACCGAGAAAATGAGGCGCGCGCGCGCGCGGCGGTTACTCGTAAAAGCGAGCGCGCGCGCGCGCGCGAGGTGATTTACAGTTTGTCCGAAGCGAAACCGGAAGGCACTCGCCGTCGTGTTTATCTCGTGCGGCTCACTAAAAAGCTCGGGGCGCAGAGAGCCGGCCGTTGTTGTACGCCGGCGGGGCATTCGCCTCGTCGCGTACTTTTCTTTTAGCCGGGAGTGCAATCACAGGGGAGTCGTAGATAGACTCGAATGATCCGTCGCATTGATTCGCCCGCACAGAGTAATTACACTCGCATAAACAACTTGGCTAGAGACAGGAGCGAGCGCGGGCAACGAGGAGAGAAGGAAACGAGAACTTTTTCCACGAGGGGATGGGAGCTTTGCGTTTTTCGGTTCGTTAACCTAGTAGAGCTGATGCGCTAATGTTTTTAAGCGGCTTTCAATTTTTCTTTGTCTTTTTGGGCTTTCTTTTTTCGGTGATTCGAGCTGATGGAGCGAGCAAAATTTTCAACGCGAAGAACCTGACGGGAATTGATTTATGTTCTGTTTGTGACAAACTTTGCTTTTTTACCGAGTGATTATCGCGGGAAATGAAACAAAGTGTGTTACTAGTACGGAATAAAAATTTATATTTGTAAAGAACATAAAAACGTATAGAAGGTAAACTCTAGTACAATGTTTAAGTTTAAATTGAAAGATCAAATCTTTTTAATCAAATATTTATATGTTATTGAAGAAATATTGTTGAATCAGAAAGTTGTTAAGCAAAAAACAACCAGTATTGTTTAAATTTTTAATATAAAATAGTAGATGACTAACCTCTTAAAAATCAATCTACATCGACCGAAGAATATTCTTAAAACTTTTCCTCTTTATTACACTATGCGAAAAATTTTTCATTCGTATCGACTTTTTCTACCAGAATTTTCATCCCCCCACGCAGCGCCCGTTTAGAACGTGAGAGAGATTCCGTGTAGGTCAAACTTATACAAGACCCTTCCAAAGCAATACATCACCCCTTCCTCCTGCGACCCTCCTCCGGGTTATCCTAATTTGCGCCGAGCCGGTAATAAGACAGCTCGTACGAGGACCTAACAAGCCGGATCCGATGTAATTATTAATCGGCCGGCTCTTCTTGCTTGCAAGACTATCTGGATTCTACGCGCCCAATTATATCTTATAAAAGTTTTTTCCGGGAAAAGTAGTTACATTTTCCTTTTATATAACGGATTTTTCTACATGACATGAGTATTATTGATTCCATTAAAGATAAAGTACTAATAAACATCAGTGTAACCTTGTATTATACCGTTAAATAAAAACCGGATTTTCGACAATAGGATTCACTTGGAGCTGGCTCATGATCCGGATTCAGTTTGTACAGATGTCGGTTTACCTATGACGAGTTGTACCTGCGGCTTGCAGCGTCGTGTTTGATATCATACATCGTCTATCTGACAGCCGTACAACGTATGTCAAGTCAGAAGATCGAAGGATGCAGTAAGCGAACGATGAAATTGACGCGTGTAGGCTGTGTCACGGTATAAATTACATAATCTTATAGACTATTAGATGCACGAGGACGTCAGATGCGACAGTGGCAATATAAAATTAGCGTTAATATCAACTTAGTGGGAGGCTTGATCTAGAGCAAAGATTGGTCAATAGCTTCGTTATCGATTTTTGGCGCATTGTTCGTCTTTGATTCATGTAATGTTGAAAGATAAGAAAGAAAAAGGTCGAGGAAAATATTACGAAGTTGGAGTTATCCAAACTTGTGCATCTAAACCGTAATGAGTGTCAAGGTGTCCTCAAACTTCTCACTTCAACATAGTTGACCTAAAAGTTCTGAAATCATATTTCAAAGATGCTTCATTTTTTCTTTCAATAAGTAATTTGTACTACTTTTATAAAATATACATATTATCTCAAATACAAATGTATTGAATATTTAGAAATTAGTTTAAAAAATGTATTAAATTGTATTACTTATTGTGCTTGTGTCTTAAGCTGATACATATTATTATTCTTCGATAACTTTGAACCCCTTAATCTATAACAATTAATGTCCAACTAGTGTTTTATATCAAGTGCCAATCAAGCTAGAAAATGAACCATAATTAAAAATATGTTATATAGCAATAGTGGCAGATAATGCCCCGTAAATTATTGAAATATCAAACATATAATCGTTTTCCAATAAACCGATCAATTTGCTAACGTTCTTTTGCTAATCCCAAAATTAATTTTCATGTGAAATAAATAACCGATATGAATACTCAATTTTTAAAAATAAAGCAACAACTAGATCACTCTTCCACTTACAGCAAATTTCCTTCTACACCTAATCAATACCCAACCCTGATAAATTTTACCATCAACAAAACCCTCCCATCCACTCTCAAATTGCTACACATACAAACCCGTCAATAAAAAGCAGCCTATCATCAAAGTATCATCCACGTGTGCGCGCAGCATCCCTCTGTAAAAGAAAAAAAAGCCGACAAGCCCCGCGAATACCCTGATAAATACATACTCGATCGCGGCAGCGATCAATCCTAGCGCGGCGTGCAGTTTCGCGTCCGCGCGTCACACGCGTCTCGCTTTACGGCGAAATCGATACACGGTATGCACTTATGAATCCCCAGTAGCAGTGAGCTCGATGTACGCGCAAACGAGTAAATAACCGAACGTGGGAGGTCGAATTGAAAATTGAATTCGGATGTATGTGTAAGGGCCTTAGGGCAGAGGCAGCAGTGACGCGTGCTTGTCTCTTGCAAAGCGTATATAGATTTCTGGTTATATAGGGGCACTGTGATATGGAAAGAAGCTTGTCAACTCTGGATACGCAGAGGTTTTGTATGATATTAGGGTTATTGAGTTACCTAGGGGTTTGGTAATAGTGAAATGATTTGGAACTCGAGCTTGAAGTTTTTAGATGCAAAAAATTAGATTTTCAGAAATTTATTTGAATTGTTGCTATCTACTAATTAGCGATAAGTGGATAGTTTTAAACATTTTTACAATATCCTAGTAATTATTAGCATTGTTATTTTTTATGTATGTATTTTATTCTCTAAGTTCAATTAGATTGTGTTAAAACTTACTATAATAAATACATGCTTCGAATTTTAAAGCATTTTATTAAATTTATAAATTTAATCACACAACATATTGCGTAATTCAAGTTTAAGCAAAATATCTTTATAAAGTTCATTAAATTTCTTGTAAGAACTTACAACGTATTTTTTTGTTAAACAAGAAACAATGTATAGTAAAAATTGAACTACTGATTTCCTTGATAATGAATTTTTGGAAATAATATTAATTTATAATAAAACTTTATTGAAAGTCTATAGAATAAAGAAAATATTTTAAAACGATAACTAATTAAATAGAAAGATATTTTTATACAAATAATATTATTAATAAAAAAATACCTTCTCTCGTTTGTTGCCGATATTTCTTACTGTTTTTTTTAATTAACAACAATGTAATCAATGCAATATACCTTCGAAAATTCATCCTTGTAAAAACCGACAGTCATAAATAATAGGAATGATATTGCTGTGTTTTTATATCGATCGACAGAATTTAAATACATTTATATTGAAAAATTTCATACAAATAGATTTATTCAATTTAAAATTTCTATTGTCCGACCAATCTCGGTCTTTACTACTTGACTCGATTTTATATCGCATCAAATATATTTACTTGGTAGAGAACGAAGGTACTTGTAATTTTCTCGATCGATCATTTTACTTTAAGAAAGTAATCAATAAGAGTTGTCTATTATTATTGTTGTTAGTTTTCAAGCCATTTATCCTTTTATCAATATAGCTTCGTTATTTCTATCGAGAAAGCCGTCAGCTGTATAGTTTATATACATTCTTGTACAAAGAATGAATGCAGTTTTCTGATACAGAAATGATATTATTCAATCACTCCAAGTTTTCGAAGCTTTACAGAATTCGAAGAGGATCCAGTGAAATCCAAGATTTCATGAAAAGTCGAAGATTTAGTTTACTTTTCACACTTCAGTCAATATTCGAATTTTTTTAATATAAACCTTTCGTATTCAGAGCTAGAAAGTTTGAAAAGGATTCTTTATTGAATAACATATTGCTGAAAATATTTATTTACTCGGAAGAAATACTAATGTTTAAATTTAAAATTATTCTTACTTTCTTTTCGTGCGAAAACAAAATACAGATGGGTTAATTACTGTTGGTTATTCTAAACATTGTAAAAGGTACTAGCTTTCTCTCTCTTTTGCTTTTTACAGTATCGCTTTACGATCCCTCTTCAGCAAGCCAACCCGCAACTTTCTCCTCGACGCGCGAAACTTTCTGCTTACGCTCTCTCGGCCCGATACACAAAGGAGGCCCTTCGAAACATCGTTGAAATACAATCAAGTTAATTAAGCTACTTTCTACGTCATGCATGACTCACGGCTTTTTTCCATAGCAAACCCTTTTCTCGCGCGCACCTAAATCTTTGTCTAAAAACGGTTTAAACTTTTTCTTTGACCCGAAGCTCTCTAGCTCTCCTTTATCAACAATTACCCATGCAAAAGAGTTTTCAAAGTAAATTATCCGCTAAACTTTTGAAAACGGCAGTGTAAATTTACTTTCGTTTGCGAGCACCGAGATTTTGATTATTCAATTTATGCGATGAATTTAGCTTTCTTGATGCATTTTAATTATTTAATTAAACATATTCTATTGTTCAATATTTTAGTATGAATATAATAATTGTATGATAATACGTATTATGACATTATGACAAGCGTTATTCCTCAAAATAATAAATATTTCAAAAATTAATGTCCGAACGAACGTCAATTATGCAAGCCCCTGTCGATAATAAGTCAATTTCCATTATGAGTTCATTGTTTAGCCGCATACATAACTCCACACGCAGCTCGAAATCGACTCCGGCGCTTCAATATTTGCCACTCATTATTCCATTAATCAGAAGAAAGAAGCCCCCCCGATGCATTAAGATCCCGTCGTTGTCCTCGGGTAAAAAGCTCGCTCGTCCCAAGACTCTCTATACTTTATGAGTCTCCGTCGTCATAGCCGGGCGAGCTGCATCGCAGCGTACGGCGCACTGCACGTGCCAGGAAGCAGCAGCAGCAGCTCGTCTCGAAAATTTTTGCGCGCGCGCGGGCCCACCCCTCTCCCCATTGTCGAGGGCATTGACGTCATCGCGGGCGGGCGCACACAGGAGAGTTGCATTCGCGCCCTCTGGCACTCGCTCGCGCTCTCCTCTCTCCCGCTGTCTATACAGCGAAATAATAACCAGCTTCAAGGAGATGAATTCCATTGGGCGGAGGGGCGGGAGCTTGATTTGAACTCGGCGTTTGTGCGCGGCCTATGCGCTTTGCCTGGACTGATACAATCGGCCCCTTTACGATCAGCTGAGGATTCGTGTATGCATGTATGTATGTGCATACATGCATACACACGCGCGCGTGGGTATGCATTTAAGTATAGATGTGTGTTTGCGTATGTAAGTGTGTGCGCAGGTGGTGAAATTTTTATAGCTCCCTTCGTTCTCGCCTTTTTTACATTCGTCTTCTGTTTCCTCTTCGCCTCTATCTCTCTCCCTTAACTCGGAATAGTGGCGAAAACGTTGATGCGCTCGGGAGCGCAGTTGGTTTGAAAATCCAAGAGGGGCGCGCGCGCTGGTGTAAAGAAGACGTATGGGGCTAAATTTTTTGTTTTGTCGCAGCCGTGACAGCCACATTATCGGCGGAATCTATTCCACCTTTTACAGGGAAGCGCGCGAGGGTGTTTTCTTTTCCGCAGGATGGATCGGGCGCATACTTTGCGAAGCGGCCGGGAATATAAAACGGACGTTAAATTTAATTCTGACTGCGGAAGGCTAAACGCTCTCAACGCATTCATCGATAATCGGATTTCCCGGCGCACGCTTAATTCAGTTGCTAATCGCGTTGGACACTTTTTCTACGCGCCCCGAGAGAGAGGCAGGGAAATTGTCAGAGGGTAGCCCGAGTTTATAATGCAATATACGTCAGTGTGTTTTCAGTTTTAAAGTGCGTATTGACATCTATCACAAGATTACTGGTAAAACCTTCTGTGGAGCGCGCAGAGTGCAAACACTTAAAAAATATGGATAAAACGGTGAAAATTTATCGAAAGGGAACAAACATGTGTTTTAAAATTTTTTTTTAAAAGTATGGTTAATCTAAATTTAATGATTTTATTAAAAATAAACAAAATTGCATCTTATTAAAAAAAAAATGAAAAAAAAAAGAATAACACACCTCTACAGGAGCTGTAGCGATCCACTCTGTTCTCCTCTATCAGTCCCATCTTTCTGGGCAATCCAGCTTTCCTCCAGGTTGCCCATTCGCGTGGACCGCGCCTCAGCAGTCAGCTTGACCAGAGCGCGGAGGCCCACGGCTCCCCCTCAGCTGTTGCCTGTCATATTCTCCGACTCATCCAATAAAACTTATACTCCACTCGCGAACGCGAACTTCGATATTTACGATCAGCACGCGCTGCTCCTCTCACGTGGCTCTTGACAATCCTTTTTATTTCCCCTTCTCCCTCCACAAAGAAACAATGCCTCGGCTCTCAGCTCAGAAGTACAAAAGCATACAGATCCATCCAGCGCTCGGTTTCGATCCTCCGAAAAAAAAAAAAAAAATCTTCAATCACATTAGTTTGAGGAGAAGAGGAGCGAGAGAGCGAGAGGAGAGGAGAAGAAACAGAGACAAGAGGCGGCTCGCGCGCGGCGAGTATCCACGGTGCGTCGCGCTCAACTGAGAGAGGCCGCCCAAGCGCGGCCGAAGCCGCGCGCGCACGCGCGCCCCGGCAGAAAGAGAGAGCATGAGCACGCCGGCGACGTCGTTGGACCGCAGGTGTGTATATGTGTGTGTGTGAGCGAGCGCTGCACATCGCTCCCTTTTTCTTTGTATGCGTCGAAAAAGGAGCAGCAAAGGGGGGAAAAGACACACGCGCGCACACCCCACCAGGCGCTTCCCAACTTTCTCCGCTTTATCTTGCCGCCGGCGAGAGTGACACTAGGAGGGAAGATGCTGATTTCGGGCCTAGTTGGGATAGAGATACTTGCGAGCGCTTTTTTTTTCAAGAGTCGGAAAGGACATGTCTTGAGCGGAGAGGGCTAATTAAATGATAATTGGCAGCTTTTGCTGGAGCGGGGTTTTGAGGGCTTGAGTAAGGAGTTCAAGTGAGTACTGGGGAAAGGAGTTTATTTTGTTTTTTTGGAGGGGTACATTTTACACGGCTTAATTATCAGGTAATTAAGTTGGGATCGAAGTTGAGTCCAGTGCAGTTTCTCAAACAGGTTTCTGATTAATCGGGTTTGCAAATCAATGATAGTAAATAACGTAAATTTAGAATAACGTTATTTTAACTTTTTATCGAATTTCTAATTAAAAGGCGTAATTTTATCTTTTCTGAAAGGTACTTGAATGTTTTCTCTATTTATACAAGTCCGAACGCCAAATATTGAAGAATAACATTACATTTAATGACGAATAATACTTCGAGTAATGTTGACTCTAAAATCAACATTATTCGAGTGCTGCTTTTATATTTTAATTATTTCGGATAACAAATTAAAGCGCAGAGTAAAATGAAAGTAGTACTTGTAAAATCTCGTTGTGTATTTATACACTATATTGCTAGGATGATGCACCGCTCGAAGCTCGGAATTAAATCAATATTACGACTCTCCATTGTACTTTATGAATTTTCATATCGGCTAATACTATTTACCACTGTATCTACCGCGGTGGAATTAATATAGATAAGTCGATACTTACAAACAGAATTTATAATACAAGGTCGTGGTATTATATAAAAAAGGTGATAAGAGGCGTTAAATGTAAAGTGGAAAAATAATGATGTAATTATTGAGTTTTACAAGTGGAAAAAAAATAACTTTGCCGATATAGTCTTTGGGATCGGCGTGGTGGTATTAATTTTTTTATTGAAACTTTGCAAATGCAATAATAAAATTATAATTATAATATTGGATGGAAAAAATTTTAGTAGCTTTTACTTGGAAATTTTAGCAATGATTTTTAGGTAATTCCGCATCAAAGTGCTAATATTTTTTTCATTAAAAGCCTTTTTACGCCTCAATCTAATAAAATATTAAAATTCATTCTTCGCACGCATTTCATTTTTTCGTTAATTCACACTTTTAATATAATTATTGTTATCTAGTTATTTTTTGGTAAAAAATATCTTAATTTTCCAAAAAAAATGTTAAATTTTCCTTTAATATACCGTCATTTCCCAGCTTATCGAAAATTTTAAAAATAAATTCGAAATTTCTTCCTTTTAAAAGCGGATTTCAACTCATTCACATCATAATTGAAAAAATAAACTATAAAAGTCCTCCCAACTTACTCTATTATTAAATTTTCCTTTTTTCCAGATTTCAATTTTTCCCCTGGACGTGACGGAGCAATCAACCGCCTCGGAAAATATAAAATCCCTTCCGCAACCAACTAAATTCCGACCTCGCTCCTCTAGCTCCTCTGGCCAACTAAAAGTACTCGGTCAAATTAAATTACTAAAAATAAAAGAAATACATAAGTTGCTTCGAAAAGCTCGTTAATTATATACTTCTATAAGGCGGCCTGTGAGCCCTCGCGTGCTCAACGTGGGCCCTTGATTCTCATACTCGCGGGTACAAGAGACGTGATACGACGCTATTCTCGAGGGCGATTTTCTCGCGGAGCTCGGCAAAATTCTCTGCGTCATCTCAGGGCACGTTTCCGTGTAAGAGAGAGAAAGTTGCTGGTCGCCACCAAAAGGGGAACTTAATTGCCCTTTATCCGGTTTGTCGATCGAGAAAAAGTCGAGGTAACGAAGGGAGACTTGATATTTTATTTATGAAACGAGCTGCTGTTGCATGCAATGTAGGATTCCTTTTTGTACAATGATCCCACCTCCGCTGATTTTTAGAGCGGCTTTTCTATTCTGCGTGGGTGGTCCTGCAGCTGCTTGTATTATTCGTGAAAGCCTTTTATTGATGGAAATTCAAGTTTATTACAATTGATAAGCTTTTACGATAAATAGAAATTCCCTTTTATCAGTTCATTATTTTCCGAGTGGAAAATGAAAATTTGATAAAAACTTTTATTTTACATTTTTTTCTTTCTTCAAAGTAAAAAAGAATGCCAATTAGGTGCAATAAGGGACTGAGAAAGTAGAGGTAATAATATCTTGGATATATAAGACGGCATCAGACGTTATTTTAAAACTGTTTTATTTCAAAGTATTCTTTACACATTAAAATGCCATGAGCGATATTTATTCTCCGATGAATAATTCAACTTGATGACGGATTCAAATCATTTACATGAATCCATGCAATTGATCTTTAATTCAGCGGTTGTGGTTTATCTACGGGATCTGTGCTCTATTGTATTATTTACGTGGTGTGCGCTGGCGGTGTAATTATCGTTTACCATTGGGCTAGCCCGCAGAGTCCGCCTCAAGGATATTCCGTGTTAACGGAGAGCCCATATTGTCTATAGAGATCCTAATTATAGTAATCAATTCGGGCCTTCGTGTATAATTAAGTTCGATATAATTTTACATATCATTAGGGTGATTGACTATTTGTCACATAGAAAAAGGCCCCGACATTCTATTAAATGTTATTTATTTAATATGATATTCTTAATTATTAATTTTCAAAAAAATTATGGTTTGTAATTAAACACATTCAAGTTTCTAAATAAACAACTGAATAAATAAACTGTTGATAACTAAGTTTTTAACTCTCTTGACTGTTTGCGGATGCTTAATTAATTTTCGTGTAATTGTTACACTCGAATTGTGGAATTTGAAGGATCTACATTTTCTATAACGATTCTAATTATAATTATTAATTGGAGATTTTCTGCTCAAATATAACGATCAAAATAGTTTAATACTTAGGCTCTACAAAATCAAAATTATATAATTAAAATAGCATATTAACGCATTTATTTGTCATTAAATATTATTAAGTAAAATAATTTCAACAGTTACTAACATTTACCACAGGATTAATAGCTTAATAAAGTTTTATAAATATAATAATATGAGATTTGCTCAAATTTAAATTTTATTCTATAATATATTATGTTAAGCTGAAATAGAGTAATTTAAACGAATCTAATCCATTTATTTAACTACTTGACGGAATATAATTTTTTTACATATATAAAATGTAGATAATAGTACATTTCTGAATCGTAAAGTTTGCGAACATGGTTTTACAGTATTCATAAAGATATATGTATTCAGAGTATAAGGCCAACGCCCCAAAATCACTAAAACTAGATTGTAGCAGAAGACCGAGCCAGCAAAGTCCTTTTTCATGAAAGTATCAATTTTTTATTCTGTAGATACCTTCCTGCAATAAAATTCATAGAAATTTATCCTTATAACAACTCGTTTCATCAATTCATTTAACTAATACATTAATTTAGAAAAATCCCCTTAACTCGCAAAAATTAATACCTCATCCAGTAAACAGTTTAGGAAAACATCGCGTGCCCTTCCCAAAAACCGTCAAACATCCGAGAGCAGCCGAAAGGGAGAAAAAAAGGAGCGCCCGGCCCGACATCAACAAAATCATAAACTACAGCTTTTTATTCCGTTCCCCGGAGCATAAAAGCGCCCACAGCAGCCGCCTCAGCCTGGCGCGATTTTACGCTCCCGAGGCAGGCGTGCGCGAATTCCGGCGACGGCAGCTGTGCAAGAGGCAGGCCGGCGCGGCGACTCGTTGCATATAATGCCGGCTATGCTGTACGCGCGCGCGCGCTCGCGAAATGTCGCGAGCGGCCGGATTCCTCGCGGCGTGACCTGCTGCACATGTCGATGCTGCTCTGCGGGTGAGATGTTCTCCAGCCGAAACGCAATAGCCAGATATGGCCGTCTGCTGCTGAATTGATTTAGTCAGGCTCGGTGCTGGACGAGGAAGCTCTCTGGCTCGAAGAATTTGCATTTTTTCTGTTTTCAGGAGATTTTGTATTGTAAAGTTGGGATTGAAAATGAACGGCTGACTATGCTCGGCTTTTTCTACTTGTTTCAAGCAGATGTGCTCTTATTTGGAGATATTAAATTTTAATAATTATAATGTTTGAATAAGCAACAGGTATATAAAATTATGAAGCTTTTCTTTGTGCAAATTGAATTTTAAATATAAAATATATTAAATTGGCATACATTCACAAACGATGTTTGTATATATCTGTCATTGCATATCACTGCCTCAAAACTACTTCTGTAACACAAACATCGCAATTTTGAGAGTTAAGTTTACTTTGTTCATATGTATGCAAATACATATTAATATGTTACAGGACGCGACTATACCGGTATGTAAATACAAATTTAGAGTGACTTGCTTTTCAGTTACATATTAATTTATATTTATATATACAGAAAACATTTAAATAATTACTCAAACATTAAACTATTATATTTTCATAATAATTTACCTTTTTATGCTTTCTACAACAACAATCATTTATTGTTCTTTTGTGGTTTAACTCAGAGATGATCCCCTTGCAAAACCTATCTTGAAAAATTAAGTACATACCCTAATTGGGGTCCTACTATCTAATTCTAATTCGACCCTAGTCAAGACCTGACAAAATTTGATCGATCACATCAAACTAATTAATTCTCTTCTCAAAATGACCAACAACACAAAGCAAACAGTATATTCCAATTCGCTCAACTTTTCTGCTCTCCCATTATTTCCATATGACCGTCAAGCCAGAAACTCCAGCAGCGGCATTAAAGAGCCTTTCTCGGCCATAAATACTCCTTTCCGCAGCCGCCGCCGAACTGATTTCAATAAAGAGACACGCCCATAAATAAGAGAAAAGTGTCCATTTAAAAGCCGGCTGGCACTCGCAGAGCTGATTGGGGCTCGTTTACTTACAGGCAAGGGCGCAAATATTTGCCGAACGTCGCCTACAGCCACCCCAGTTCCGCGCGGGCGAAAAATTCGAGCGCGCCTTCCGCCTTGCGTTCGAGTGCCTATTCATAATAACCAGCAGAGTGTCATTCCCTCGCCTTTTTGGAAAAGAAAAGCGAAATTTTTGCCTTTGACGCTGGCTGTATGGAGGCCCGGGCGTGGTTTGCTAGTTAGCTCGGAGGGCGCGACATTTGTTTGGGCTCGTCAAGAGTTTTTTGGGGAGTCGAGATTGCGTGGGCCTGAGAATAGCCTCGTTGCGTGAGGTTTCTGGTATGTTGAGTATGAGTGGATATTCCGAATTAGAGCGAGGCTTTTATTTTTGCAGCCCTCGCAAATAAAGGGTATGCGTGTGTTTGGCAATTATTCTTGAAGGTGGTGTGAGCAAGCACTGACGTTGGGATATGGAAAAATAAATGCCTTTTTGTGCTTCGTTTTATTGTTAGAAGTTGCGTTGAGAAATTTTGAAAAAGTTTTATTTCTTGCAAGAATAAGATAATATTAAAATTAAAATAAAGTAGTAGCAATATGAATATTTTATTTTTTTTTAATTAAAATGCAATCTTTTATTAGTCAAGTTATCGTTAAAATATTTTACTCCCGTAATTTTGAAATCCGTTATTTTGAATCCATATAATAATCAATACTGTCCCGAGTTTATTGTGGAAGCCAGGTGAAATTTCAATAAAATTGGACTATGAGCTTTCCGGGTATCCGTGTCGCTCGGGTTTTAAAAATACAGTTTCAGAGAAAGCACAAAAAAATCCAGTAGTCTGGACTTTTATATGTTTCCGCAAGTTTGCCTCTCTTCCACAGTAAAACCACTGTAACTTCGTAACTTCGCCGTTTCTTGGGATTTTTGAAAGTAGCTGGGCTTAAACTACGTTCGTAAAACAGGAAACTTCTACGTCATAGTTTAAAAATTAAAATTCATTTTTTAAAATTGTATTTTCAGTATAAATTTCACCACAAAAGTGAAAAAGTGAATAGTAAAAATAAATAGCATCATTTAAAGCCTTGAATAATACGATAGTGTATTTCAGTTTGCAGAAAAAAGCTAATAGAAAGCTACAACGATTTCGTCGGCATTCAATATCATTTAATAGATATTCCATAGAAGTAAGCAAATTGCTTTTTCTCAATCAGAGCGCTCATATTTTTTCCCATCGTCTGCGCGTATAGACCCACGCGTGATTTTGCAGAGAAAAATATGCAGTCGTAACTCTTGATTGATATCTCTTGCGAAAATCCCGAAACCTCTTTCGGGGAGCCGTTGGCCAGATTAAGGGGCTTAAATCGAAAAAATGACGGTCAATCCAGATGCCCGCTCCCCAGAATCGGCCGTATAAATAGAAAAGCTGCACACGCGCGTGTTCGCCTATGCATACGATAAAAAATTGATAGCCGATGCCCCTGTAGTGCGGAATAAACGTTGAGCGTCGCGCTCGCGCGCAAATTTATGTCCGCGCAATCGAAATAGACGAGTCGCATAAATTTTATCTTTATCTCGCGATGGATACGAGAACGACACGGAGACTTTTTCATTCATTCTGGCATATTACGGCGGAGAAGGATTTTTTTTTCTGCAAATGTCGCTCGGGCTGAGTTTTTACTTGGAAAATATAAAGGATCGGAGTTTTCATCAAGCTTACGCAGCGTTATTAAGAAATGTAATCCGCTGAAAAATAAAGTAGCATAAGATTTTCTCGAAATAGAAAAAATTTCTTCGGAATAAATGCACGTATTGTTAAGTTTAATCCGAGAATATATATTACTTTTTTATGCAAAAATATACTTTTTCAACTCAAAATTTTCTATATTTTTCATAAACATTTCTCTATCAACTTACATTCGCCAAAATAAAGTCGACCCAAAAAAGAAAATCCTTGTTTCATACTCAAATAGACGAGCTGAACTAAAAAGTACATACCTCGCCGAGCCCGCTCATTCATGAAATGCCATCCATTAGAAAGTGTACGTGTCACCGCAGATGAAACTTTTTCGCACATCAACCCGCACAATCTTGCAAAATCATGAAGTCGCATCCTCTTTGCAATCAAGAAAGTCAACCTTGGCAATCTTAAGAAACCTCACACTCCACCAGCAAAGTCGAGAAAAAGAAAGTCTCTAAAAAATGCGCGCAACGTGATTTTCGCGCAGCTTTTACGAAAGAACCAGTATGCGCGTTGTAAACGACACAAAAAAAAAGAATTGTCACATTCAGCTCTTTCTTTATTTCCCCGCGTTGCATACTATTATATAAGCGGGAAGCAACAGCCCGGAAAATCAGCCGCGGAAATCCAGGCGGGAAAGAAGCATTAGCGTTATAAGCTGGATACGAATTTCTCCGCTCTCGCTCGGCTGCAGCTTTTTCTTCGCTCGCCATAATCTTTTGCTCGTCCAGGCTGCTCCTGCGCTTTCCATTAGCAGTAGCAGAAGCAGCAGCCCGTCGAGTGCCGGCTCCCTGCAGCTGCATCTTCTCGCGAGACAATGGAATTTCTTCGCCTTTACCTCCACGGGGGGCTTTCGTAACCTATCCACTTTACGATCTACCGCGCGTGCTTTGTTTCGCGCAATCGTTTTGTCTCATCCTGCGCTCTCGTCGTTTTCAATTTTTCCCCTCCCTTCCGTGCGTGCGCCGGCTTCTTATCCTCCCTCCGTTGGTTTTACTCGGCTTTCCAATTCACTCTAGATTTCTCTTAAGTTTGCCGAGTGTATATAGGGAAACTGCAGTCGCGGAATCGAAGTTAGCGTGTAGTTACATGCTGGAAAAGGGCGCTCGAAAAGAGACTCCTGTCGATTGCATCAACTTTATCGCAAGTTCGTAAGCGAAATTTATGAGCAGCTCCTTGTTTTCTGATCGTTTACCAACTGCGAATTTTAGTAAAAGCGAATTTTAAAGTTTAGCTTACTTAATTTATATATAGGCAGTCTCTTAAAGGTATATCTAGTTGTACTACTTATAGTAATGCTACGCCATTACTATTTAAGAATTTTCTTTGATTAATGATAATGGCAATTTTGAGTAATAATGTGTTTTGTCTTTCTGCTTTCTTTTTGTGGCATCCGAGTCAAAAAATAATTGATTTGCCATAATTAATTTACTTAGCAATATACATGAATATCCTCTTAGTATTGCTCGGCGATATTATATAAACTATAGTATTCCTGTGTGATGTACAGACACAAGTCGTTGAGAAAAATGTTCTCAAGATCAGGAAAATAAATTGGAAACCAGAAATCTCATCAGACTCTTTATTGTTGCTATTTTTGGCGAGAAGACGTGTTTGAATGACGCAACTTTTTGACAACGCCCGAGATAGCTCGCTAAGAGTAATGAGGAAAAATTCTGTTTCCTGAAAATGGAAGGTGATCATTAGATTCGAGAACGCGCACTTTTGGAACTTTTCCTCCCCAGCGTTATGTTTATATTTAGCTCTAAGAGGTTTTAAGAGCTTTTTTAGCACTTACTAGACCTTGGCTAAAATGACGTGATTGAAGTAATTAAGTTGTCGTACATGAATTTCCATTGTATCCATTTACATTCTTACGTTTTTTCGTAAAAGCACGAAAAGTAAATATGTAACCTTGGAAATAGATGCTTGCTTACACCATTATTTCAACAGAAATTCATCATCTTTAATTAAATTATAGTTTCCAAATGATTCTGTCATTCCATTTATTCGTTCATTTTCCACGCGACACCTTAACAAGATAATTTGAGAAAATTGCGTGTATTTCAGGCAGGCATTACGTCTAAACTTAACGCGAGAGCTCGCGCGCTAAGATTAAACAATGCATTCAGCAAGCGCAACATTTTAACCGTCGACTTACGCAGCCGAAATACGCTTGTTTTATTTGAAAATGAATGAATCCTCTCGGCGTTCTCTCCTCTCCTTCCTGTTTGCTGTTGCGCTTCTCCTGCAGACTTCCGCGTAATCGCGTGAATTATGCAGGAGGTATACGTACGCAAGCGAGCGCACATATATACCTGCGAGTCTCGCGCGCTCCTCTTGGATCATAACTTTCCTACGCGAAAAGGTCCTCGCACTTTGCACCCTCCAGGTCGTTCGTAGCATGCGCGACTTTAGCGCTGTGCGCGCGCGGCCCCTCCCCAGAGAGATGGAGCCGCGCTTTTACAGCGGCTCCGCATTAACCTCTCGCCATTCTTTTTTTAGCGCCCACGATCGCGAAGGCTCCTTCTAAGTTTCGATTTTAGATGCTTCACGAGGAAGTAAAAAGTCTGGGGAAAAGTTTGAGGGAAGAGAGGCTGGCTCTGTAGTGGTGGAAAAAATTCTGAACTCGCGCTCGAGCTTGTGGATGAGTTGCCGCGGTGAGACGATATTCTGCTTGAGAGATTATCTCTTTGCCGGTTGGCTTCTTGTTTGTACAGCTGATAACTTGTTTTACGATTGTTTTGAGTCGGGCGTTTTTTCATCTTCAGAGACGGATATTTATTGTTGAAAATAAAACAGAGAGTCTCTTTGTTATTTCTGGAGTTATGTGAAAATTTATTACTTTTACGAAGTTTATGATATTTAAAAAATATTGAATTATACTCCAAATAATAATCATTATCGTTCTATAATTGATTTTCTCTCAATTATTCATATTCCAGTCAAGTTTTTTAATAAAATTAAGACAAGATACTTACGCCTAATACTTACAATAATAAATAAATATTTAATAACAACTTTAATTGACTTTAATTGAAATTTTAAATTATAAATATAACTTAAGTTGAAAAATTTCAAATAGTCCATTCTAAAATTAAATGTTTACTAAAATTAATAAATGTAATTTAACTTTATCGCGCGAACATATATGTATATCAAATTTAATTACTGTACATTGAATTGTGAAATGCAAATTTATATTAAACCTGTATTTTATGGCTAACTTTACCAGTATACATATATGCCCGTATTTTTCATACTCCCATTTAATCATTCTACATTTTACTTTCTTCGCATCGCTCTAATTCTAATTATTTGACTTCATTAATAAATCTTCATACCACGCCGATTCAAATAGACATGTAACCAAGTCGTTAATTACATCCTAATTTACACTAGACGACGTTAAATCGATTCCGCATCAAGCCCCAAACCCAGCGCTAATTAATTCAGCACAAGCGTTTAATTAAAAGGATTTAAGAGCTCTTAACAACAGCCAAATCTCTAATAATAATTTTCGAGCTAAAGCTTCGATAACAGCGAGTAGTTTATTCAAAATGCCAAGCGCGCCGGCTTACGGTATACACTTCATTCGCCGAGTCGAGACTCTTTCGTATACGTCTTTGCCGTTAGAAAACGTTTCACCTCGATGTTAAAGCTGTAGATTTGCATTTAATTCTAGGTCTTTCATACTTAGACACAGTCAAGGGAGGCAAACGCCGTCGATAAGTTAATAGGATTAGCTCTTTACCTTATACCTCGAGCTATACGCCAGCCGTTTTCGTGAAAGGCGATGATATAGCTAGCTCTGAGAATATTTCGAGGGAGGTGTAACCCTTGTTACGTTTTTGAATTTATTAGATTCAAGTCTGTTGCAGTGAATAATAAAATAATTAAATTAACGTCAGTGTGACTGAATAAAAATTAACTGGAACGGAATATAGTTAGTTTATTACTAAAAAGGTTCGTTTACTATAATTATTTAAAGTAAATCAAATGTCATGTTTTAATGAACATTATTTACTTCACAGCATTTAGTAGTCAAGTTCACTCTTCCGCGACCTTCATTAGTTTCGGTTGAATGCTGCTATTTTTCTTATTCAAACGCCTTTCTGTGTAAAGCAGACGTCGAATGATTAAACCATGGCCTCGTCAATTCAGCGTGTATCTGCATATGAGTTTCTCCTATTCATTTGTAGCGATTTGTGTACCATTATGCAACGACTCGCACATTGCTTACTGCTTCAAGCGTTACTCTCCCTGTCATTCAAAGAACTTGATTTTCCCCAGTTGTGAAAATTGCTCTTGTTACTGGGTATTGAAATTTCAAATTGATTTTAATGATGCTGTCAAATACAATTTTTGCCATTATATTTTATTTGAATAAGAATTGATTTTTGTTACAGTCATTGCATGCATAGAAAGAGAGAGAGAGAGAGAGAAAAGTTTTAAATTTTTACTTTTTTTAGTACTTGAAAAAAAAACACAAATGAATAGTTTTGAGTAATTAGAATGCTATGAATAAATATTTGTTTAATTATAAAAATTTGAAAGAAATTATTTTTGTTTAAATTTTAAAAAGTACATAAAAGATTAACTAGGCTAAAACAGTAAAAAAGACACTTCTTCCCAAAAGACGATTTTCGTACTAGTTTATTTTTTAAAGCAGTATACCATAAAAATAATTCGATCATAAATATAAGTAAGTGCATAAAAGAGCTTCATCTCAAAAAAGCTCTTCGGAGTAACAAAATATAAATGTCGATAAAGATAGAGCGGAAGCCCCGGAAAAAATCAATGTGAAGATCGCTAACGCAAGGGTTCCCGTAATTGTCGATTAAAAGGCACAAAGAAATTTCACTTCGCAATCGCATCAGCGTCATTTTTTCAAGTGCCCGTAAATTTTGTGAGCGAAACGTCGATAGCCTTCTAAAGGCGCGAAGAATTTCCAGGCTCGGCGATTTTCATAGACAGCCATCGATAGGAAAAGGCACAAGCACCCAATTGGGCGTAGAAGCCCTGGCTTATCTTCATCTCCACGTGGACTAACCGTAAAAGTTTCGTCGAGGCTCTTAGAGACATATCTTTCAAGCTGGCAATGCATCAGATCGTGTGTATTGCACACGTGGATGTGTGTTACGGCTGACTTCACGAGGGCAAAACAGCTTTTCTGATGAGCCTCGAGCAATTTTGTCGAGAGTGCTACAGAAAGTTAAATCAAGCTTTAACTTCCTTTGCTTTCGGCTGTCGGAGCTAATCTGTAGAAAAGGAAAACGTTATATTATGAGCTGATAAAAATACCTTGGAAATTCAATGAAAATAATTGAATTTTATTTAAAAATAATACAAAATTTTAAAACTAAATTCAGTAACATATTGATTAAACACGTTTAATAATTCATCAAAGTTTGATTGAATTTTCTGGAATTTTTCAATTTTTTAAAGTAGAGTATGATTGGATATTTTAATTGCATATCTTCAAGAAAATTTAGTTATTTTATTGAATTTTCAATCACAAGTTTTTTATTCTTTTACATTCTAATCTATGTATGTATAAGTGTTTTTACTGGAAATTATGTATTTTTACAAGAACGTACCGTTTGTTTTGAAAAATTATACATTACGTACGAACTCGAGTACTAAGAAATGGAGAGGGACCGGGAAAAGCAATAGCTTTCCAAGTGAGAAAACCTGCGTACAATAAACGAGGAACGTGTTATACAGCTGGCACACGTCGGACAGTTTCGGCTGGTAGACTACTAACTTTCGATTTTCGGCGCTGGGGTATTAAGGGAAAAAAGAAGATATGATGGAGAGATATAGGTCTGTATGTATATAGAAGAGAGGATGAAAGGAGGTCGGAATCTTGTTTTCCGACCGGTGATTTCGTTACTCGACCATGCGGAATTCGATTTGGATCGTTTCAATGGGAAAAGGCTGCCCTTCTTCTCAAGCTATCGAGCTCGGCCCTCAGAAGTTAGGCGAGAACGATACTTTTGTGTGAACGCCGAACTTTTATTTGTAAATCAAGTATTATGAGTAAACACGCGTGTTTGCTAAGCCTTGCCAATAGAGACGCTGGAAAAATAGGCTTACTTATTTCTATGAGAGTATTCTTTATTGTCGCGGACATTTATAATTATTCAATACTACTGCAATATGGTGCGCTTTACAACTTTGAAAATATGCTTCATTTTTAGAGTTGGCAGATGTTGAACAAGGCAAAAAATAAAACAGTTGACTTTTTATTACAAACTCATAATATGCTTTTTATAAAGTACGAAAGTATCATCACGAATTGAGTGTAAAATTCCGCGAGCTCGTGAGCTCGTCTGTATTATTCTTTTTCCTTATTTTTAGCAAACAATTAATAACACATTCAAATGCCTGCGAGCTTCAACAAGCTTGCTAGTTGTTAATTCCTCTCGAGGCTGCTAGCTCTCGCAAGCTAGCTCCGCGGTTCAAATGAACTAATTAAAGCACAAATTATTGCCAAGGCTTATTATTTTTACTTCGTTTGACGTACATAAATTTGTTGAAGATATAGAAACTAAAACGCAAAGCGTTTCGTATATTAACTTTGGCCTTGGACTTTTTAAATCTGTCAATTGGTTGGTCTCATTTATTCGTTTTGAATGACATTCATTGAAACCACACTCGAATTTTTATGAATAATGAAAAAATGAATCCTTATAAATATTCATAGGCATGAAAATTGCGAAAGTTTTTCGCATAACCCTTGAAAGTATGGAGTATAGAAAATCAAAGCTTTGCAAGTCAAAACCTCCGGCGAAATAAATTGCACCGAGAAACTTTCGAAGCTTTAATTGAACAAGCCAGCTCCTGCATCATTCTGACTGATCGAGAGTACAGAACCTAAACATAAAGACAGCGTCTCGTCAATGTGTCAATAATTAAGGTCCAAATGCTGCATTTACAAAGGCTCAGGCCAGTAGGTGCTCTCAAAATATCGCCAAGGCAAACTCTCAGCTTACGGCGCGCTATAGCGCGAAATCCTTTTTCTCACTGCACCGAGACTAGGACAATGCCGGGCCGGTAAAAATAGAGCTTCCGGCCCTCTCGGCGAGTGTCGAATTTCGTGGACGCAAAACGAACCAATGGAGACAAAAGCACGTGCCTCGCTCTAAAACCCTTGGGGCGGTTTTCGCTCTTTTTTTGCTGCCACCGCACTGAGAGCAATGAAAATACGTCAGGAATATAAAAAGAGCCGCGTGATTTGTCCTTCGGGCGCGGGCACACGGAAAAGTGTGTGTTCAAAGGTGTCGTCGCGTGCAGCATGAGCGGTTTCACTGGCCTATACTTTTTAAGTGAATAATGCATGAATAATGAATCGAAGTGAAAAGCTTTTGCGCAAACTGTTTAGGCGGTTGGTGTGGCTTACAGCGCCTGGCTTTGCTGGGGCAGTGATTGTCGTGACGCTCATTTCTGTTCTCGCTATTACGCGCACGTGAGCGATTTTCTTTGTAATTATTGAGACGTTAGTTCGAGAATAAATCAGTCATGGCAATGAATGAAAGCAATTTTACGCTTTGTGCTTTTAAAATTTTCATTGTTTTCTCAGTCGTTTTATTTTAGAATTTTCTTTTTCTATATAAGATAGATTATTTAATTGACAAATAAATCATGACAAGTTACCCATTAGGTCAAAATGTCTAAGTCGAACATTTTTCCTTAAGAAAAATATAAAAACCCATGGACATACATATATTCAATTTCACAGACTATTTTAAAATTACAATTGAAAATACTTCTGAATAAAATAAGAATTTGAATAAAAATTCGTATTATTTCGTGAAACTGTAAAGTTGAAGATAAAGTTTTGAAAAAAATATTTTGTATAAAATTCAATGTTTGTATGTGTGTGTTCGGCATTTTCTAGTGTGAAAAGTATATAATTTACTAATAAGTATATTAAAATTATTTTTCACTCAATTACTTTTCAAATAAATAAAATACTAATTAACAAACATAAGATAGTCCAATAATAAGTTCTCTAATTAAATATTTAAAAATAATTAAAATGCACAATACTTACAGTTAACCCGGTCTTCAAAACAGAGGACATCAGCAATGGTAAATTATCCGTGCGAACCGTGTCGGAGCGAGCCAGATTTTCCAAAGCCCGTGCTTGACGTTTGGAAATCCCGCCTCTCTCTCTCTCTCTCTCTCTCTCTCTCTCTCTCTCTCTCTCTCTCGCACTCTCGAAGCTGAGCTAAGTCATTAAGGTGTACAAGCAGCTACTTCGTCCTCTCTCTGTCTCCCACGGAGAGAGAGAGAGAGAGAGAGAGAGAGAGAGAGAGAGAGAGAGCACGGCTCAAGCATCGATGGTTTAGTAGCTCTCTCGCTAAAGGAGGTACACGCGAAAGGAAATGGCAAGGATTAATTATTACAGAGAGAGAAAGAGAGAGTCAGAGAGAAAGAGAAAGAGAGGAGAGAGAGAGAGAGAGCAAATGATTCACAGGTCGTGCGGGAAATTGTTCCCCATTGGCCGTGGCCGCGAGAGGAGGAAGGAAACCAAATTGAATCTCGCGTCCAACTAATGTCTCTTCGTAAACTAATATCCCCAGACGCTATATCCTGCCGGGGATTTGACTAACTAGCTATACGGTGACGAGAGCTCTCTGCTTTCCTTGAGCGCGCACCCGCATCGTCTCTCTTGCGCGCCGCACGCCTTCCACAGAAAGCTAATCTCCGCTAACTTGACCTAATCCTCCGGAAAAGTACGCCGCGCGCAGCTTGCCTTCGACGCTTTCTCGCTCTCTCTCTCTCTACTCTCTCTCTTTCTCTCTCTCTCTCTTTCTCTTTCTCTCTCTCTCTCTCTCTCTCTCTCTCTCTCTCTCTCTCTCTC
>UELX01003315.1:0-24256 GCA_900480035.1 Eupelmus urozonus | reverse complement strand
TATTTACTGAAAGCGTAATTTTTGGAAACTTTTATAAAATTTGAAAATTATGGAAAATATCAAAATTTCGAGTCGGAAAGAAAGAGGTTAATAAAATTTATTGTCCTTTCTTGAAAAAGTAGGACAAACTCGAAAATGCTATGGAAATTACTGTAATTTACAGCAACATTTGAGGAAATTCTCAAAACACATTTTAGCAAGTGTACCTCATTCCAAGAATCCATAATTTGTAATTTAAAAATAATTGCAATAATATATCCAAATTCAACAAAAGTTCCAGTCACCGGCCATATAACATTGACTCTGACATTCGCAACGCATGCATACACTCCTCCCAAAAATTCTCACACCGCATACCTCCCACTAAAAAAGGCACATCAAAAAATTTCTACCATCCAGCACTCGCCAACTCCGCAAAAACAATTATCCTCACCCATACCAGAAGTCCAAACAATAGCCAGCCACGCAACAAGTGTCGGCCGCGCTTTCAAATCTCCGAGATGCCTCGAGCGGAATCCGCCTGCTCGTCTTGCTCATGCACGACTTTTTCTACTGGCGAGCTAAACCCGCGCTCCTGCGCGCTTCTTTTCTAAAGCCACATTGTATCCTTTGTATTATTTCACTAGGCGCGCAAACTTTACTTCTTCGGAGTTGCCGATAGTTTTAAACTGCGCATCTGGCTTTGTTTGCGCTCGAGCGAGGCATTACGCGAGACTGCACGCTTTTTGCAGCAAAAGACCTATTAATACGAGATCGTACCGCGAGGCTTTAAGTAAATTACTTCAATTTCCAGATTTATCTCTGCACGGCTTCTCTCTCTCTCTGGCTCTTTCATAACAGGCATCCTTTCAATTAAAATTCTTTCATTTCCCGGCAAAAATATAATAGCGAGTGAAACCTTACAAAACGAGAGGGGCAAAAAATGTTAACCTTACGAGAAGGTATATATACACTCGTTAGCTCGCTCCTGAGAGAGAGAGAGGACATTGGGAAAAATCGAGGGGAAAAGCCGATAGATCATAATTGCAGGTGCGCTCTTTCGTCATAATACCCCTGCCTATCTCGATTATTAAAAGATCCATCTCCAATTAATGAAATTACGCTCGTTACCTCCAGCCCCGGCGCACAATGTAAATAAGAATACAATGGCCGAGCATCGAGATCCCGAGGCGATAAGAAATCAGCGCTGAAACAGAGAGAGAAGAGAGAGAGAGAGAGTTGGAGATTGAGTCGTTATGTGCCAGCGCGGCGTCATTGGCGATTTGATTAAGTTTTCAATTACCGAGCGTTTATCATTCGCGCGTGCGCGAGAGCGCATGTTTTATTGCGAGCGAGCGCGCGGTCATTGTACAGGAGCCGGGAGCAGATAAGAGCGCCCATTGCCGAGCTTTTTAATGCGCCGGCTTGTTTCGCCTGCGACTTTACTGCGAGCGAGCTGGAGGCTTGGAGGCGAGATGCTTTTGGATTTATTGGCTTGTGTGGGTGGCTTTCAGTTGAGTTTCAATTGACAATTTGTGAGTGTGACTTTTAATTTAGTTAGTGGAATAATTGAAATCGAATTGGATTGTTTATTGAATGAATTTTGTGAAAAAATATTTGGGAGCTGTTCTAAATTTTCATTTATAATGAAGTGCAGCTGTTGCCGAAAAATTTGTTGCGAGATCTACTACTGCGCCTGTTCTTATTTTATCACAACTTTTATTCGCGTTAAATACAGCCAGCGGCACAATAAACGCGGAAGATCTTACTTTAATTATTGTAGCAAAGCGCAAAAAAAGGAAAATTTACAACAATACTTGTTACTACAGCGCTCTTCCCTAAAAACACGCAAGTCACCTATTACTCAAACATCTGCCGTCGAAAATATTTATAATCTCCCAATGATCAAAAGCCCAACAAACAACAAAACTCTCTCGCACAAACCAAAACTCCTCTCGACCCCAATTTTTTTTACGACGAATTCCGCTCCAGGGAAAAGGATTTCTTTTTTCCTCGTAAAAAAAAGCAAGAAACAAAAATAAAAAAAAACAAATCAACTACACACACTCGACTCGAATACCTCGTTCCTCTTTTTTTTCTCTCACTCTCCTCATACCTAGCCTCGTAGCGCAAAAATCAATGGCCGCAGGTGCCTCTCACGTAAGCCGCAGAGCTCGCTCGTTTCTACGATCCTGACGTCATTCAATCCGACTCGCCGCCCGCCGGCGCGACTTACATTACAATAACATTATATAGAATCGCGCTCTCTACGTGCGCTCGTTATCGAATCACTTCCAATTTCGATTGCGCCGTCCTCTCTCTCTTACACGCTTTGATTTACGACGACGCTTTTTTTGCCTCTCTCTCGTCGCACTAGTTTTGCAGCGATCTGTTTTGATGTGGCGCCTGCGCGTGAGCAAGAACATAGGAATCCGTCGGCTCCTTCGTGAGTAATTAGAGGATTTGAATATATCCTCGGCGAGATTTATAAGCTGCGCCGGAGTGAGGGAAAAAAGTCGGAAATTTGGCGACGCTGGGATTACTTTTTTGCCTGGCGAAAATTAAAAGAGACTCCGGGACGCGATAAAACGGCTATTAACGCGGCCGATTTAATAGTGACGAGTGGACTTTTTTCCTCTCGGGAGAAAAGATCGATTCTTCTGCTTTCGGGGCCCGTAGAGCAAGGCCGAAATTGCGCCGACCTACACAGGAGTCCATCCGACGTCACGAGGAGCGCGCGCTCCTCTCTCGAGATTTCAAGAATCTCAAGAACGCAATTAAGGATGCAGATAACGGTGGAATTCCGCCCGGCGAATCCTCGCCTCGAGCTGTTAAATATTATTCAATTTTGTTGTTACGAGCCGCGTGTATACCGGCTAGGCGGGAATAATTTAACTTTTATTGTCGAACTCCCAGAGTCGCAGCTGGGTTAATATAAGGTTCCGTTTTTTCTCTCCTTCGCTCTCCTGAGTTCATTATAAATTCATTAGAACGCCAGAGCGACGCGGAGTATTCGAGAGGCGTAATTAACCGTTTGACGTATACGCTAAAGCAGGGAATAGAGCCGAGCTATCATCGCTTCTAATCGCTCCGACAGCGCCGATAATTCATCCTGATTTCGTTTTTCAATTAAACGCCTCTAATCCGATATTGATCCTATGTTTCTCTCTCGAGTCGGCTTTTTTTTATATTGACGCGCTTAAAACGTTATTGCTGAAATTATGCTAATGCGCCTCGCGGGAGACACTATTAAGCTCGCGTCTGGAAGCCGCAGACGATTAACAGTTCTTTAAAGTCGGCTGGCTTGCCTCGTTTATGTCCCTCGTGGGAGTTTGTAATTTTCATTACGGCTTTCGCGATGCGCGATCACGTGATGTTGATCGATTTCTCGTGCTCATTGCCAGCTGATCGTATAAACGTAAGTGGATGAATTAGTAATGTGTGGGAATTATTTAACGTTTTAAAATTGAAAGTTTTTATATTGTTAACCAAAAGCATCGCACCTAAATAACTAATCGAACAACGAGCCCGAAAAATCCTCCTAAAAACAAAACACCCCCCGTAACCCTCCACCCACTCTACCACCAAAACTTACAAACAACCAAAAAATCCACTGACAAACATCAAAAACTCTCGCACAAAGTAACCAGCATATCCGATCGCGACACGCGCGAACTAGAGAAACGCTGACACAGGGGAAATCCGCGAGTGACGGACGGAGAGACAGAGAAGCGAGCCACGCCGGCGCCGCGTGCGCTAAGCCATCCGTTCGTCGAAGAAGATGTATAAATGTAGCCAGCCGCGCGGCGATTCGTTCGAGCTTTCGAGGGGGTATACAGACACGGGCGAGGCGTCGCTTTTAAATAATAGCGCCGAGCTACGCCTAAGCGCTCTGGCCGCGGGCCAGTGAATCTCGGCGGCTCGAAAGTGCGGGTAATCGCGTTTAAAATTGGGCTACTCGAGAGAGCGCTGTTGTTATTTTCCTATTGTTTAATATTTCATCGCTCGGTCTTTTTAATGAAAAAGCTAGGATTTTGGCGCTTGGACGGAAAAAGAGTAAAAATGGGGCGCGGTTAAGCGGCTGCACTTTAGGAATGTATAAGCGAGCTCTTCCGCCTCATCGATTCCCAAAACGCCGAGCGGCCTGAAGAGCAGCCAAGTCGTTTTCGATTCGCGTCCGGCAGATGCAGAAACGAGCTGACACGCGACATGAGAAGCGATCTTTCACGCGCTTTTGGCAATGTCCCCTCTTTCTCTCTCTTGCGCGCACGCGTGTCTTCTGCCTTTCTCTTGGTATAAATCGTAGAGCGAATGTTTGTTTATTTTTGCCGTTGTGGAATCGGACGGTTTGTTCGATAATGTTGATTTACGAGTTTTGAATTATTGTTTTGGAAAGAAGTATTGTGCAGTTGATCTTAGTTAAATGAATTATTTCGAATGATAGGCACTGATGATTAAACGATTTTAACGTTTTCACTAAAAAAAAGGATTAAAAATGCGATTTTTGTTTATAAATGTCTGTCTTAAAGATACAATTAAAACCATCGCAAGAATAGCATACTACTAATACAGGAAGGTTAAACCCGTGCAGTAAGTAATGTATACTATTTTTCACCATACCTGAGCCGAAAAGATAACAAAAACTGGTACTTTTAAATAGGGGAAAATTTATAACACGAAAGTAAAATAGTGATTAAATAAAACCACTATACACCGAGTCTTTGAATTAGAAAAATATGTTAAATATTCCATATTCAAATAATACATTTTATAATTAATACGTTATTTTGATAAACGTATATCTAAAATGTATATAAACACTCAATAACATTAATTTACATAATTTATAACGCAATAACGTGCTCTATTGCGTATACAAAAAGAGCATCGATCGAAAGAATCCCCCAACGGCTTCGATAAAACGCACACTCCATCAATAAACAAACGCGCATCCAAAGCAGAAAATTTCAAGAAACTCACTGCGCATCATTCCATAAACTCCAAGCTAATGTTCCCCTAAATTCAACAGCACCAGCTTAAAAATCCCATAACCCAGCAAATAATTTACTCAAACAAAGAAAATCCATAAAATTCCCGAACCGCTAACTTTTATCATTCACGACTCCAACCATTCCCCTCCCTCCCCTCGGCCCAACTAAATACTGGTAGCTATATCATTTTTAACAGTCCATTCAGCCGCGCGCAAACATTTCTCCGCACACAAGGCACAAACACCTCGGTCCACCGACTAAAAGAGAAAATCGCGCGCCGGGCGATATTACAGCTCTCGTCTCCCTCTTCCTCTGGAACACGGCTGCACAGCACGAGAACAGAGAGATACGCGGACAGATAAAGCCGAGAAAGAGCGAGGCTCCGGGAGAAAAGGAAGAAGATTGAATATACACACAGTAGAAGAAGAAGACGAAGAAGGAGACTAAGAGAGTCGACCTCGCGGCTCTACGGTATACACACGCACGTATGTAGAGCCGATCTCGCACGTGCGCTCTTTTTTTCGTTAATTTATATACACGCGCCTGTGTATATCGGCAGCTGCTTCCTCGCGCGAGGAGAGCTTTATTGTTCTTTATAACGCTGCTCGTTTTGGAAACTTTTAAGCTTCCCGCGCTTGGTTATCAATTTAGCCATCGTTATCAGCGAGCTTTAATTCTACCACTAAGCTGTCCGTTTCTCCAGATTCGCGCTGCCGTTAATAAAAAGAGCGCTGACCTTTAAAACGAGCCGGTGATTTGATTTATGCGTGGTCCTCCGAAAGTTCTAATATACCTCTCCGCTCGATTGATATATTTCCCATAGTGGGAACGAACCGGCTGAAGCATCGAAGACTTTTAATTACGAGCCGTATCTATAAACCTTCAAGACACGCAGAGTCACCCGAAATTTTCATTTTCCGCTTCCCACGCGCGGCGGGACGCCGCTAATTAATTAATCAATCCGACGGGCCACATCAAACATTCCGAAAACGAGCGGGGGCATCGGGAATACGAGATGAGCGCGGAGCGCTGGGAGGACGGGAAGAGCCGACGCACGCCGACGTAATAAAGAGCTATCGAGTTCTGTATCGTTTTTTTTCTCGATCCCTATACGCGTATCGCGTGCGGCCTAATATTTTAAGCGCTAGGGTTATCTTTTTCTGGCCGATCTTTCTCGGCGTTTCTCTCCCCGTTCTTTTCGCTTCTCGTTTTTTCATTCCGCCTTTTGTTTCTCCTCCATTAGCCCTTCTCCTCTGGTTTGCCGTGTGCGGATACCGGCGTTTTCTTGGTTGGGTTATTGGGACGAGAGCGCGAAGTTGAAGTTGCGATAACGAGGGTATACTCTATTTTTTTGGTATGGTTAATGGCCCGCGAAGATCGTTTTGATGTTTAGTACCAAGAGGTCGAGCGATACGACAAACTACTATTTCCATCGAATCGTGAGTCACTTCTATCGCGATTGCATGTAAAAAAAGGGAAAAATAGTAATTCCCCCAGCAATTCGTGTCGCTGCGCTTATGTAAGCAATTAAAGAGCGCTCGAGGAAAGAGATCGGCGCGTTTAATGCAACAATTGCAAATTTGTCACCAAGACGAAACACAAACAAGGCCTGCTCGGCTCTCTATCTGCCGATAATCGTTAATTAGCTCGCCGGAGAAGCTACAAGCCTCAAGTATCCATAAAAACGCCACTCCTCCGGCCAATTAACATCCAACGGAATCCATAAAAACGGCGCGCACGCGCGGGACTTTTCCGAATCGCGGCTGGGAGTGGAAAGAAACCGCGAGCGATCGGTTATTCTCGCAAGAGCGCGAGATAACTCGCCGGCGGCTTCTCTCTCTTTTTTTTTTGATAAATCGATTACGCGTAACGGAGGTCTAATAATGAAGTGGCCGGGAGACGAGTTTGAGGTTCCGGCTGATAGTGGAGCGAAGGACGGTTTGGGATGGCGCGGAGCGATGATTTGAATGAGGAAATCGGTATGGGAGGATGAGAGATGGAGAATTGATGACTAAGGTTTCATGGTGGTTCTAGAGTTTTGCGGGTGGTTTTATTGGTAAGTATAAGGGTTTTCTGATCGGTTGGATGATTTTGGAATTGATTTGACTGTGAAGTTGATGTTAGTTAATTTTAATTACTATATTATTATAAGAAAAATTTCTTTTTAATTGTTTGAGTTCTCAAGTGTAAAGAACAGATCTTGGTATCACAAGTTTGGTTTTTGTTTAAAAAAAAATATAAATGTTTATCTTATTTTGCTTTAATGAGTTATAAACTCTCTTACCTAATCATTGTAATTAAGATTACATACAGAAATAAGTCATTTTAATTCTAAGGTCATCACATATTTATGACTTTCTTTTTTTAAAGAAAGAAAACGTCCGTAAAAAGTAGTAAAAAAATTATGTTTCACCGTAATTAAAAAAAGAAATTCATCACATTTTGCCTCGCTTGTATTAAACATATAATAACAGTTTATTCGTTGTTTATAAACGTAAAATCTTTTATTGCCCATTCCCACTGGCAGTAAAACTATAATATTGCATCATTCAAATACGTTTGTAATGATCTTAACGTGATACTTTACGCTAATACTTTGTGTGTTTCTTACAACCTTATACTATTAGTTTTCCTCAATACATTCTATTAAAGTAGATAATCCAAATACATTCAATGACAAAATAAACAGCAACAACCCATCATCCAAATCAAATTAAAATCTCAACAACATAACCACTCCACCCAAAAAAAAACCCAAGTACCCTCCTACTCATCCCTCCCAACCACGCCACAAACATCACGAATCGTCTCCAAGTCGTCTCCGCGTGTGTATCCGGCTGGAAAGAGCCGTCATCGTCGTCGATTCTCCGAAAGCGCCTCTCTCGCTCCAAAGTGGCACGAGCTGTCGGCCGCGCGTCCTCCACGAGGCCGTCTCCGTCGGGAGAAAGAGAGAAAAAAAAAGGTTATCGCGGATTTCACCTTTATGATATTTGGGCTGCAGGTTGAGGAGGTGAAGGATCGAGGAGGAGGGGGAGGAGCGGAGCGCTGCGGTTTTTTTGAAAGTCTTTTCGAAAGTCGAAGAGTGCGACGATCGAGCCCGAGGTGAGGAGGTAGGAGACGGCTCTGGAGGCTCGAGCGTCTAATGCGATGGGTGATGGGTAATTTGGGATGTGATTGCTTTGTTGTGGGAGAGGTGAGCTGGAGTGGTTATTATGAGGTGAGCGAGTAAAAGTTTTGGATTTGGTGGTGGTAAAGTTTTACAGACGTTGTTGTACGGTTTTTTGATGTTTTATAATAAGGTGATTTGTAAAGTGTCGCGTATGAGCAGTTGATAACTAATTGCGTGGAAAAATTAATGCGGGCGATGAATAAAATGAAAGTTATCTTTCAACTTGAGCGTGAAAATTTGTTTATAAAGAAGAATATGGTGATGCGGGAATTTATATGGAAATTTATATTTGCTGGTGGATCGGATCACTCAAAAGTAAATGCACATGTCGATTAGCACATTTGAGACAAGACTTACAATGTATGAAAAATACGTTTACATTGCTTTAGGAAATGTACAAGCAGAAAACTAAGTATTCTTTCTTCACGACGAAGCTTAGGAATAAACCATCGGTTTTGCGCGCAGCTTTTTTTAATCAAAATCTGATTCAAACACTAAAAGAGTTACAAACCTGAGTCATTTTCAATTTAGATAAACGTAATTTATCCAATTACCGACTAGCAATTTAAATAATATTCTAAGTAAAATCCGATAATTACAAATCCTCAATTAAACACGCTCACGACTCGTTTTCAAATACTCGTTTTCTCAACGACATTTGACTCTTTCTCTTATCGACCATCGTCGTTTTTTTTTCTTCAATTCACGCACAGCCGCTGATACTTAACACTTGTTTATTTCTGTTCTAATCCACATTATTTATGGGCTATTTTATCAACGCTGAATATTTTTGAGCATCTCAGCCCCCGGCCGATAAGAATTCATATTTTAAACCTCGCTGATAATTTTTCTAGAACGAGCGTCCCACAAAGATTCATCCCGAAAACAGACAGAATTCCGCGCCGCCCGTCGTTCCCGCAATAAATAACGCAAAATTAAAAAGCAATCAATATTTCGTGCCTCCAAAAGCAGAAAAAAAAGCATCCGACTGTCAATATGAAGTCCAGCCGGGCATAACAGAAAATCGACGCGACATAATTAAGGATCAACGTCGCTAATCTACTTTAACTGGCTGTTCATTTGGCAAAAGCCCGATTTACGGCCGGCCGAGCAGCCCGGCTAATCCCTTAAAATACTACTACTGCATATTTTTTCTCTCTTTTTCATAATTTTTTTTTTCTCTTTAATAAACCAGCGCTCCGAACTTTCTTCTCTCTCCGCGCGTCACGCGTGAATTCCCGCCTAATTGTGCTGGATTCGCGCATAAAATTAATATTCAATCATATCTCGCGCGTGTACACAAACGCGCGCATAATATTATACACCCATGCATAATTAATTCGCTAACTTTCTCCCACCACGCCGTTTCTCTCTATCGAGCCGGACTGCGTTTCTCAATTCGCCGAGCACTGGCCTATAACGGCTAATAAATCGTGTGGCAGCGCGAAAAAGTGTCCAGCTGCTGCAGCGGCGCGTGTGGATTTTGCGTGACGTTTTCGAAAATTAGCGACTGCCTTGCGTTAGATTTGGCGGCTGAGAGAGCGGTGTGTGGATAAATAACGCTGGGAGGAGCGATAAATAAGGTTTTATTGCGAGCGGAGCGTGCACGAGGTGAGCTTGCTGGATTTTCATTGATTTTGTAAACAAAATTATGCGCGGTTATATAGTTTTAGCTGTGCGCACGTGACCAATGCTTAAGATATTCGTGGACGTTAAAGAAGTAGCACGAAATGGGTCTGGAATACATTTTATTTGTCTTTTATTGAAATTTATTCATGAAGACGCGATGCTCGTATAAATATCCCGTTTACCGCTAATAAGTTGGGTCGAATCATGTTAAAAGAAGTCTAATTAAATTTTAATTTTTTTTTTTTTTAATCTAATCAGCCTGAGAATATGGAATAGCTACCTCAACTGGTCCTATTATATACAATAGCTACCGCATACATTTTAATACAATCGTACTTCAAATTACAATACTAATGTCGTATTAACGCCCTCTCAACAGGAAACAAGCAGTCCCTCACATTCAATAAATTCCTCCTCATCCATACTCCAAACACATTTCAAAAAAATCAAACTACTCAAACTCATCTCTACCCTCCCTCAATCAAGCCACTCACATCCCTCAGCCACCAATCCAATCCTCGAAAAAGCCTCAACTCGAATCGGCAACGCGACTCTATCCCAGCTCTCCGGCGTTCGCCGAATCGCGAGTGTAAAATTCGCTTCCTCGACGCCTGGCTCGCGCGCGGATGTTATCGGCTCTCTGTACTCGAGAGGGAGACTCGAATCTCAGCCATGAATCATTGCGAGCACGCCGAGGCTCGCTCGCGAGCGGCGAGCCTCAAAGTCGCTCGATTATCTCTCTCACTCTCTCCCGTGCTCGATGCGCGCTGCTCTCTCTCGTGTATTTATAATTGCGAGAGCGCGCGTCGGTGCAGGTTCGAGCGCGCGGGTGGGGTTCATGGTCGCGATTTTGGAGCCTCGCGGTTTTTTTTTCGTTTCGGGCTTTGTAGAATCGACGGGATGAGCGTGTTTAATATTCATTTGTGGAGATTGAAAGTTGGTTTAGAGAGGGGCTTATTGATGGCCGTTATTTGTCATGGATTGTTGCTGGGGGGATTGTTGCTTTCAGATGCAAATGTAATGGCTTTTTTTTTATGATTGATAAATTCCAGAATTTCAAAATTGCGCCGCGGTTAACGGAATTGCAGGAGAGAAACCATACCAATTACGAGGAGCTGTAATTGAGAAACGAGAGATTTATACATTTCCAATCGCGCGCGGACATCGTTAAACTGTTACGCGCCGTGTAAGACACACTGTCCCTATTAAGACAACATTCTCTAATCATAAATGCCTCTAACAAACGCAAATGAGAGGCATTTATACTTTCTTGACGCGTCTCTCGTCGATTTTATCTTCTCTACCAATGAAAAGAGCAATCATTAAGCCTTCCTCTACAATGCAAACTTCATCGCTCGTATGTGTACGTGTGTGTGTTAGATCTAACGTAACAGCGCCGATGAAAAGTACCGAGATTAATGGAGTTACACACCAGTGTCGAATGGTTTTCGCGACAGCGAGCGCTTCAATTCAAGCCCGCGATCTTATCTGTCTCAAAATTGAATTTTGATTCGGCCGAGATGAATGGCTGATTGATTGATCGATTGCGAGATGTTTGACATTCTTTCCACGAGGCATTGAAAGAGAGAAGAAAACGTTTGATCGATGAGATCGTGTCAAGGTTGAAGTTAATTTCGATATATCTAGAAAATAATGGCGCGCTCTCTGGATTTTGTATTCCGCTGGAGATTTACAAGGGAGGAAGAGAAAGGAGGAAACGAAGCCGCGAGCTTTCCGTAATGCGAGCTCTGGCTGACTGTTTCAATGGCTGTTCGATTAAGCGAAGCGTCGATGTTAGATTGGGCCGGAGGTTGGCGAATATTATCTTAGAGATTTCGTTGGTTTGATAGGGTGATAAGTTTGAGTGGTTATTAAGAGGTAATTTAGAATTATCGGGAGTATCGATGCTTGTTAGGATAAATGCATTGATTGATCTTAAAATCTTATTAAATAATGAAGATTCTTAATACTTTCAATTACCTTGAGTTGTTGCGTAGAAGACATGTTTAGAATTAATAATATAAAGTCATAATTTTCAATTTTATGAAACTTTGTATGGTAATGTCAAATATTTTTTGAGATCGCATGATACACATAGAGTTTAGAAAGCCACAAACAAAGTTGCGGATTTCTATCAGCTGCAATCTCAAAATTAATATTGCTTTTATTGCAAAAGATTCGTTCATCAAAAACTATTTTCCCATCATTCAACTCGCAAAGCCATACATTCACCAATTCCCTTGAACACTGAACGGCATAAAAATATTTTATAAAATTGAATGCAAACCACAACAGCCAAACCCTCTTCAAACCCAACCTTTAAATACAAAAAAAAAAACCAAAAACAAAGCAAATCAAAAGAATACCCATATTTTTAATCACCAACCAGAGTCGAACGAAAGCAAGAAGCCAGGAGAAGATGCACTTTGCGATGAGGCCGCGCGTCAATGCATCTCAATTTCACCCAGCCGCTCGCTGCTTTACACACAATCGAGCGGCCCAAGAACGCTCGATTATTACGGTTTCCTTCTCCCTTTATACGACGACACGCGCCCGGCTGTCAAATTAAAAAGAGCCCCATTGTCTCGGTGCCGCGTGTGCGCGAGCCAGAAAATAAAGGAAAAGGAATTTTCACGAGCTAAAAATCACGAGCTTTATTTACTTTTCGCCCCTTTTATCGATAGCCCCGCGCCTATTCATCTGCATTTTTGCCGGCAAATTAATTGCGCAAGTCAATTTGTAGCGGAGCCGATCGCGAAAAAAACTTTAAAAGCGCGCCCCGCAAATGAGCCTGACAATGAGATAATAAATTATACGACTTCATATTTTTGTCCCATTAAACAATGAAAATCGTTTCCATTGAATCGTAAGCCAACTGTCGAATCCCTCTTCAGCTAGCTTTATCGTGACATCAAATTTTCGAATTACAGCTAAAGCGAAGAGCGTTAAAACAAAATATTAACATTCAACGCGAGCGCAGGCTACTAAAAGAAGTCCATTACGGCGTGCATATATGCATCGGCAAACGGCGGAGTATCAAGTTGCCATATACATCACTTTAACTGAAACAGACGCAAATTCCGCAAAACTCGCCGCGAGTTATTCAATCAGCCTCCTCAGATGCGCGAGGAAAATCTTTGTGACAAAACGAACGACATAATTGATTAATTCCGCGCGGTTAAAAAAAGCGCGCCGGTTAAACGAGCGCGCGCCCGTCGGGCGCGCGGTAAAAATAGCTTTGGAAAACGCAGAAAAGAGCGCCTCTTTACCACGACAATTAGCGTCAATCGCGCGCCGCGGTCCCATTCAGCGACGAGTGCCGCTTTTGTGGAGCTGCTAGCGGCACGCGTCGACGCGCGACGTGTATGCGTTGGGAAAGGAAAAAAAAAGGAGAGGAGCAAAAAGTTTCGAGTGCGCGGTTTTAAGGCTTTGATTTTTCAGATTTTAATGGTTGGAAGGTGAGTGGGTGAGTGGTGGGTCGTTGATGGGGATGAGAGTTTGGTGCTGATGTATTGTGGAGAATTAAATTTTAATGTTTACTTGTTTTTTTAAAATGGTGATAGTTGTTTTTGTTTAGCTACTTGTTTGATAAATTGTATTTGTTAAATTTGATAAACGTTTTCTTTAAAACGATGTGTTCAATAAATTTATATACTTAATAAAACAAAAGAACTTTTTCTCTTATATGCTACTTTTGATAACGAAACGTGTTTTGTATACATAAATACTTATTAAATGTGTAAATTGAAGATAATTGTTTTTTGTTCGGATAAGTATTAGTAAAATATAACAATAAACTACAGTTTATATATTTATAAAATAAGTTTCTCTTTTTATAAGATTATTTTACAACATAACGATTTTAAGTATAAATAAACGTACTCGTTGATAATGATACAAAAGTAAAAATTAAACAAATTTAAAATTATGAATAATGACGGTAAATAAAAAATATTCTTGGATAAAAAATTTATGTTAGATAGTTAATTTTTTTTACAAATCTATAGCACTTTTTTAAAGTTAAAAATTCACAGTAATTGCATCAATTTGCAACAATTTAAGTCAAAAATAGTACAGTAATTCATTGTTTTAAATTACATGAGATAGGTATTGTCAAATGGCTTATCTTATCAATATATTATACAATTTTTTAAATAAACATAACTTTTTTTATCTAATCTAGTGTATGAGTATAATTACACGTGTTCTCTTATCCTTTAAAAGTCTTTTTCCCATGAAACATTTAAATAATATAATGTAATGAGTATTTACGTATTTTAAATACGGAATACTTTTTTATAAATTATTAAAAACGGCAATACTATTTTTTTAATAGTTTTTACACACGCGTGCAAAAAGATTTCATATAATTTTTAGCAAAATGCATATTTCAAATTTGAATTAGGAAAGAAAATATTATTTTTGTAAGAATCATTTTTCTTTAACTTATAAAATATAAATTATGTATTAATTTTTCATTTCCAATTTAATAATTCAATTCGTTAGCTATTGAAAAAATGCAAAAAATAAAAATATTTTTACTAAAATTTTGTTTATGAATCTACTTCAAACAAAATATTAAAAATCATCATTCCAACTTTAATTACAATTATTAAATAGTTTTTTTATAGAGAATTTCTAAAGCATGAATTCAAAACTATTTTTGTCTTAAATATACGGTAAATTTTTCTTTATAAAATCCATATTTATTTACTGCTATTATTAATTTAAATTTAAACGTTTCCGATAATATCTTTCCATGCAAATAATTAATGATATTTAAACAGAAATAATATAAATAATTAAAATCTTTTGTAAATAGTAGCAGTTTTCTTTAATTTAAAAACAAATATTGAATGCAAAATAAATTGTAATTATAATTTTAATACTACTACACAGAGAGATAAAGTTTCAGTATCAATAAACCATCTTTATGAAAGTTAACGATTTTTTCCTATCACTCAAGAAGCACTAAAATAAATCAATTTCAATTCATCATTTTACCGCACAATATTTCTCGCATTAAAACATGGCTACGAACATTCTCTACAAGTATGAACTCGTGTTACTTAGTCATCCGCACTATTGAGCAACTCATTGAAATTACTGATAAACTTATAATTAAATTATAAATCTTTTAATATATCAGATATAGTAGAAGTCGCCGACAACAATACGTGAATCACGAAAAACTATAAAGCCTTTACAACGCGATAAATTATCGGCGCACTATTGCACTTTCGTATCCGCTCGAAAGCAGCGCAAATTAATCCCAAAAATTCCCAACGTCATCTCTTATCTTCGCGTCAGTACTGCAAACAAACTCATCTCTCCGAGCTCCATCTTCGCTTCTAAAGATCACATAATAATTTTGCAGTACTCAACCGAGACTCTCCTTTGCAAAATTTTCAGTCGCAATTTTGCGTAATAGTATGAATACTGTACTGACGATTCAAGCAATTGCGAGACGCGCGTTTTTCCGCGATAAGTTACTTATTGATTCGGAATAAACGAACTGCCAATAATCATCTCCACTTTTTATTGTCCGATGTATCGTTTCCTCTTTTATTATCCTAACGACATGTCGAGCGATGAATATTTTCCAGCGCGCTTATCTCCTCCAACAAAGCTAAATAGCCATCTTTTGCACAAGAGCGCGAAATCGCTCAATTAAACGCAAAAGCACTTCCAACCCTCCTCGCTTAAAAAACAAAAGAGCCAACTTACCCTTCTTATCCAGCCGTCGGTCTCTTCTCCACCTCCACCACCTCCGATCTCTCCTCGACGTCCTCCTCTCTCTCTCTCTCTCGTCAAACGCTCGTCACAGCACAAAACGGCGCACTTGCATGAACCACCACTGCTCGATAATCTCCGCACGTCGTCACAGATCAACAGAGCGGCGTTACATCCTCGGCGAGATCGGCGACGTGTATAATTGCGCGCTCGGCGCTCTTTACACCTGCGCGCGCGCGCGCGCGACGCTTTTTAAAAAGTGCGCGCGCGGTAAACACGACGGGGGGAGAGAGAACGTTCTCCTCTCGGCTCGCTCGCGCGCGTATATATATATATGCTCCTTACGGCGCGTAACGAACGAGAATCGCTCTGCGGAGCAGGTTGGCAAGATCGGCTCTTTATCCGCGCTCTCGTCTCTCTGTATACCGATCTTATTGTATATTTGGCAGCGTCTCGGCGATCCGGTCTGTCACTACTGCGCGCCTCATGTCTCTCTCTTCTTCTTCTTCTCGTTCCCTCACTGATCTGTGTGTGTATGTGTACGTGTGTGTGTATATACTTTGCACTGAATCGTTGCTGAGCTGTTCTCTGTCTCGCACAGACTCGGCGTTTAAAAGCGCGCGTCAGCTGCTCGCCGCGGCTGCACTGACTTCACTGTGCGTGCGTACGCGCGCTCTCTCTATGAGACCGAGAGACGCGCGCGGATAGTAGAGGGAGAACGCGAGCGCGCGCGCGCGCGCGCCTCGCTGCGAAGGAAAATGCGAGCGGCTGGCGGGGGGAGATAGAGAAAAATGATAGGGAAAAACGAGAGGGGGACGAGCGCGCGCGCCCGCAAGTGTATACGGCTAAGAGAGAGAGAGAGAGGAGATGAGCGCAGAGAGGAGGAGGAGAGATGCAGAAAAGAGAGAGGGAGAGAGAGAAAAAGAGAGGGTGGTGGTAACTGCGCTAAGTAAGAGACGATGCGCTGAGAGAGAGAGAGATGGAGAGAAAGAGAGAGAGGTGGGGAGAGAGCAGGACGAGGATGGACGAACTAATGAGAATAAGAGCGGAATACACGTGAATGGTGTAATTATGGAGAGCGGAGTGTGGATAAGAGAGATGAGGATTGTTGGGAGGATGCTGTGTCGCGCGGTGGGTGGAGAGATTCGGGAGGTGCTTTTGGCTTTCGAGTTTTTTAATATTGTGACGCTTTTTGGGGATTTTGGTTTTATTATTTTGGAATTATTATATTTTTGAGCAGGAGTGGCGGTATGAGTTTTACGAGTACGTGCGAAGTACATTTCGTAAAGTCAAGTTGCCATTAAAAACTTGATTCGGCTGTTGAAAATTTTCTGACTTTTAAATACTTACATAAAAATTTTATAGCTTTTTAATTGAAGTATTTTTTTAATGAAACGTTGGACGGTAAAAATGTCAAGTTGAATAAAATTTAGAATTTTATCGGCGTAAACAATCTTATTTAATTTTAAATCGAAAATGAAGTAGTCTATTTTGATTATAAATTTAGCTTTCATCTGACTAAATAAACTTAATCATAAAATAACATTATTTGCAAGTAATATGAAGTAACAATCTAATAATTATTATTTAAATTTAAATTATTTATAAACATTAATCGAACTTTGTTTTGAAATTATTAATAGCCATTTTGTATTTTCCTTCGAAAACCTACATTTTACTGTAAAATTTATCGTTTTGAATTTCAACGAAAATTTATAGCTAACATTTTCAAATTGCTTGCACGAAAAACTACACTTCGACCCGCTCATCCCAACTTCGTTATTTTATTATCTGGCAACTTCGGTCCAAAGGTATGCATAAAGGGTTTTGGACAAAGCCCAACGCTTATCACTTTTTATCCAAACCCAAAATTCATTCCTAATGCATTCCAGAAACCAAAAACGTTGCCCCGCAACCACCAAACTTTTTCAAAAAACCAATAAAAAAATTAAACAATCAAAAAACGCAAAAACCCCATGTTCAAAAATCCGGCATAAAAAAATCCTTAAATCACGAGCTGCAGGAGGAAAGGGAGACAGGTAGGTACACATCGGCGTGCTTTATATATCTGTTTTCGCTCGCTTCGCCGCGGGAAATGGAAGTCACGTGTAAGAGTCCATAAACACAGCGTCGAGAGCAGTGCACAAATGCTGCTGCCGCGGCCCGAGCGTACACGTAAACGTTTTACAGCCCGAGAAAACGAGCGCTGATTTGCGACGGGCCCTTTTTTTTATGCGCGCCCGATTAAAAAGGTGGACCGAAAGAAAGAGAGATGGCGGAAGCCGTGGATTGTTTTTGTTTTTTTCTGTTTTTTGGAGCACGAGTTTTTGTACGGTCACGCTGTAGTTTTTTAGCTTGAGAGAGAGAGAGCGTTTTTTTCGAAGGGAGGTTATTTTTATTTATGTCGCTGGGATGCTGCGGATGTATTTCACCGGCGTTTTGGTACTTATCGTTGGCAGAATTTATCGCTTGGTAAGCGTTTGCTGTTGCTGATAGTGAATTATCAAAGGACACCTTTCGATTTACTAGCGAAGAATCAATTAAACAGTCAAAGTTTCTTTTAAAAATATCAATTCTTTCTGTATTTTCGAACGGTGGTATTCGGAAATTCGAACAAGCGACGCACAGAGACAACGAAAAGCGACTATTGACACAGCTTTGGGAAAAGCGGAGACGAGCCAGAACCTACCTCTCCGTTCTATTGTCCTTAATGGGCTGAGCTGCGGCTAAAACTGTTTGGCACGGATTTTCCAGCCATCGATAATATTGGGCCACTCTATTTCGGCCGCTTCGGAGAGAGACCGAGTTGCGGGCGTACGAGGGCAATAAATCTGGGAAAGATGACGCAATGAGATACTAAGTGCCTGCTGGGTGAAAGCTTTGGAACGTAGGATAGGGATTCTGGCTTCGCCAAAGATTATGCTGATCAATGGGTCGATCTGTCAATTAGCCAAAATTTGATTTCATTTAGAGATCCGTATACTGATGGTTTTGTGCAAATGAATTGATTAAGATATGTTGTCTTGGTTTAATACGTATCGTATAGTTGTTGAGTTGAAGTGCGAATATTTTGAAGTCTGTATTTAATTCACTTATTTTTTTAATTGTTCTTTTGATTATTCTTTCAATGTTGCTACTTTTGATGAATGTCCAAAAATGCTAATTAGATATAATAATGTAAAATCATTGATTCTCAAAGACGGCAAATTATTTATCGGAAAACAATCACTTACACAATGTTTGAAGAAGAAGTTTACTTGTTTAATACTTAATTTATTGATGAAAAAATATGGATAGAAATATATAAACAGAATAAAAAGAATAAAAATTCAACAAATAACTAGCGTGTCTTTAATTAGTTTAAAAAGTCATGTTTCTTTTTTTTTGTTAATATCATTTAAATATTGTTTCAATATTGATAATTCTTTAATTAATATTGCATCAATATTGCTTTAATACTTTTCCAATACCTCTTCAATATTCCCAAATCCACCAAACAACTCCATCCCCAAACACTCACCAATTACTTCACCGACATCTCAAACCCAAACTGTCCCCACCGAAGCCCCAAAAAAACACTCTCCACTTCGCCTCCGCAAACAATAACCTTCAGCACGCTCTCAGCTCCGAAAAAGCCAGCGGCCGGCTCGTTACCACCTATTACAACGCTGCACCCGGGCCCGGCTCCTTAACCGTCCTGCCGGCGATCGCTAATCTCCAAAAAGCGGCGAGCTCAGATCGCTCTTTTCCTTTTCGACAGAGACATCAAGTCGGAACTCCCACGAGAGTGGGCCCTCCTTTCTAGATATCCTCTTCGCCGAAAGAATATAGAGCCCGAGAGAGATAAAGACGATCGGCGCGCTTCTAATTGGGGCCTAATTTATTCTCCCGTGATGGTCGAGGGGTCAGCACTAAATCGGGCCCCCAAGGCTCTCCCCCCCCCCCCCTCTCTCTTCTTCCGAATTCCGCTCTCTCGCGTGCGCGCGAGCGAGCTGCATGGGAGTCTGGCGTCTCGAGGTCTCCGCCGGCTCGGACCGATGTGTGTGGGTTCGGCCGGAGAGGAGGGATCGCCAGAAGATAAAAACGTGGCTAAGGAGAGCGAAGGGATAAAAAGCGCGGGATCGCTTTGTAATTTGCCCGGAGCTTTTTTTTTGCCCGCCGAGATGCATGTTATTAAATTTTTAATTATGCCGGGATTTTTTGCTCGGTATGTATACGCAGGATCGATATATGCGCTTTCGATTTGAGGGGAACGATGCGTCTTTTCGCCGGGTGCAGACAGTGTTGCGAAGACAGCGCGCGCGCGTAAAATAATAAAAGGTCTCGTCGAATAAAAGGAGGACCGGCGCGAGGACAAAGCCGATAGGACGGAATATTGGGCGGGAATTTATGGCCGACTAAGAAAGAGTTAGAGATAGCGCGGAGAGAAAAAAGGACTTGGAAAACCGAAGCCGCCCGGTGCGCATTCCAGCCTGATAAAAGCAACTTTACAGCCTCCCCGACGAGCCTATCAAAATTCGCGGCTCGCCAAAAATCCCAGGCATCCGTTCTCCGCAGCGAGCAATAAAAGCAAGCGGAAAAGGCCCCATAATCGAGGCTGCTTTTCGAAAAGCCAAGCGTAAAAAATCGCCGGCAGTAAAAGCCGAAATAACAATATCCGCAGGAGAAAGCCGCGCACGAAAAAGCCATAGGCGCACGCGAGAGAGGAGGTGTATACACGCGGCGCGCGGGTAATGAGATATGCGCACGTGCGCGTTATATATATTTTATTGGCGAGTGCAGCGTGCGGCTGCCTCGCGGCAAGGCCGCGCACGTGCCGCCAACGAGACAGCCGGCCGACGCGGGGCCACCTGATTCCGAGGAGATGTGTGGGAATGGATTGGGATGGGTTGAGTTGTTTTGGTTTTTTTTTTGTTTTTTTTGTGTGGTGGGTATTGAGGTATTTTTTTGGTAAAAGAGGATGGGAGAAAGGAGGTTGGGGAACGGTTTTGGGGAGATGTGTTTTTATGGGCTTGTTAGGATGGGTTTTGATTGTTTGATGTTTTTGAGGTGGAAAAGTATGGTTTTACGTAAGATCTATTTTTAAGGAGATACTTATGAGAGGGGTATCTTAAATCTCCCTAGTTTAGTCTGTGCTTCTATATGATATTTTCTTAACTTCGCGTTTTTATTTTCGTACAAGAAACAGACTTTTTAGCTACGGTATTATAAGCAATTTCTAAGTTGAGTGGTATACGGTAACGTCGGCTGTATTTCTGGATCCGAATCCTAAAATTAGTTAACATTGTAAATAAGGAACTTTTTTTTCGCGGGAGAGTATAGCAATAAATTTAGCGCTGATTAAAATCGAAAACTCATAATTAATAAGTAATTGGTAATTAAGAAAAAGTCAACCTTCCCGATACAATTTTTTAACCCTTGTAAAAACATAATGTCCTTTCAAACGCGTTAATCATTTGTATAATGAATATTAAATAGCCGAGAATATACATGACATTCTTGTTAGAGATTTTTTCAAATTCAAAGAAAACTTCACGTAGGAAGTTTGGAATTCGTCTCCGCGGCTATTTTTAATTATATTTCCACAACTTTAATCGAGAAATTGCGCACGTTGGCGTCGACGGCGCGTGTATGCAAATAAACCTTTTTCTCGCTAAGTATTCCAGAATATATACAAGATATATGATTTAACTAATTAAAAATGAATATGCCAGCCATAAGTAAATCTGTAATATTCATACACTTCAATAACCCCGTCAAAGCAATGTCACGACGCGCATCTAACAAACTCCTCGGATATCTCAAAACATCGCGCGCAATGAAGCCATCAATAGGTAACACAACTCGTAGAAAACGCAGCGTCACTCCTCTAACCAAAGAACAAACAAGCATATCCCAGGCATTTTTTCCCTCTGCGCACTCGAACATTTCAATCTCACGCGGCAAATAGTACAAAACCGCGATCGCCGCAAAAAAAGCCAGCTGAAATCGGTAACGAACCACTCGAGCGCAGCCCTCGTGATTCCTAATTAAGTGACTCGTCACTACGGCCTTTACAAATTGCTTCTTTGTCATTCTCGCGCATCCTGCCACAAAGGAAGCGTTTTTGCGTACACACGCGAAAGGAGCAAGCTTCTTTTTCCCCCGTCCGTCGTCGTCGTCGCGCGCGGCTCAAATCGAAATTCTAGGTAGAGCGACAGGTTTACGCGCTCGTAGAATGAAATTGGATTTATTCATGAGTTCGACAGCTGGTCGATCTTTTGCGCGCGCAAGATCGTGGCTTTGTATAATGCGCGACGGAGAAGGAAACGTTTGTCACTCGGCTTTCATGATGAGTTCTTTTGCGCTTTGGTAAGAGATTGGAGGTGGTTGGTTGCTGATACTTGTCGTGGAGGTGGTCATTTTTGGGAATTTTCAACGTTCTTTTGTTTTCTGAAAGAGAAAGTTTAGTGATGGGAACATTTCTTGAATTTTTCATCCAATCTATAATATATTTCAAACTTTTGATTAAGAAAACATAAGAATCTGTGTATGGGTGTGTGTAAAATTATAATAAAAAAAAGAGATAAATTTTTGAGAAAGCAACTTACTAAATGTCTGACATTTTATCGATATTGTTGAAAAAATAAATGAAACGAATATTAGAGCATTTAATAGAACCAGTGTATGGAAAAATATTTGCGAATGAAATTAGTGCTCCATTCGTCGAAATGGTTATACGTAATAAGCGCAAAAGCTAAGTTTTCGTTTTCTAGCTAAACTGCGTAGTTTAGCGTCGAAATTTGGCTTTCGTAAACTTTCATTTGTCGGACTTATAATCGAGGAGTCATTGGCTTATTTGAATAATGGCCATAAATCTCTGTAAGAGCTTCAACAATAGCACAATGTTTAAGTGTGATATTTTTGCTTTTTACGTCTACAATTATTGAAAAAATTTGAATAAATGGTTTGTTATTATATTAAAAATCAATACTTTGTGTAGATATATTATTTGTAAATAGACATTATCTCAATTGACAAACATACAAACGTAAGTTCACATATAGATGAGTTTAATATAAAATAAATTCACGCAAATACAAGTTATTATTTTAATATTTTCAATCGTCCATAAAAAGAGAAGTACTAAAAAAAGGACACTTAATTTAATTGCTTAAAATCGTGCTCAAATTCCTAAGCAATCATTTAAAATAATTCCTGCACTCTCTCAGCAGCAATAATAGCCTCTCTCGCTACTCCAAACGCACCAAACAGCCAAACTATCGACAATTCCGCAATCCCCAGCTTATTTTTCACTCATTGGCGCCAGACTATTTTACGCTCCTCACTTTTTCGCGAACCTTTCGTCTCTCTCTCAAAAAAAGAAAAATCAAGCACCGATTGGCGCCGCACAGTAACCCAACGCGCAATATTCTCTTGTATACACCTTTGTTTGAAGCGCCTCTCTCCCTCCGTCTCCCTCTTACCAAGCGCCAGTGGAAATAAACCAAGCCAAAGCTCCCGTCGGGAAAATTCCTGTTTGCTTACCGAGCGCCACTTCGAGGAGACTCATTCCCGAATTCGTGCAACTTTGACTCATTTGATAGGCGAGAGCCCGATGTTTCCGCGGATCTGTAAAAATATACGCTGGCCGCTGCTGCTGCGAGAGAACGAGGAGGAGATGGCCCGCTGTACGAGGGAGAAGAGTGATGAGAGAATGATTGGGTGCTGATGAGTATTAGACCGGGCTGCTTCTTTGAATTCTGAGGCTGCTGCTGCCGGAGAGCTGTGCGGACGGAATTATTATCAATATTTGAGCTTGTTTTGGTTTTTTAAAGCTTGTTTTCGTGCTGTGCGCTCGGTATAATGGGTTTAATTTCAGAAGTAATTTTTCGAAAATTTCGACGGTACTTTAACGTTTTTTATGAAATTCATTTGGATAACGATCAGCCGCGCGCAATTTATTTAAATTCGAGCCGAGAAAGAAATTTCGAGGAAATCGGCACGTCATGCTAAGCACACGATGAATACAGAAATTTCACGGCCGTAATTGACGAGCTAAAGCATCCGAACAATCCCGAAATTACCACCGAAAAACGCACTCGTTGAAATCGAAATTACAGTCCTCTGGCCGCCTATTCAAACAAGACCCCCGAAAAACCCACCATAAAAAAAAAAAGACCTCAAACAAGCAAAACCCCCGATCGACCCGAGAGAGAGCTCGCATACGCCGTCTCAAATTAGTTTCGCTGGGATCGCTCGATTTAGTCATCGATTATCAGTCATAACACGACGATATAATCCCGTGGAGCCGAGCAAAAAAAAAGGAGCCGACCATCCCCGCACGCTCCAAAACCAACAAAACGCCCTCTCCCAAAAAAAAGCAAGAAGCAGCCGAAAGAGAGAAAAGAAAAGAGCGTAAAACAAGTCGGAGAAGGGATGGCTAAAACCAACGACCCGCGGCTACGGAGGAATGTAAAAAGTCAGAGAGCGAGCGAGAGAGAGAGAGAGAGCTCTCGCTAAAACAAAGAGGCAGGCGCGCGCGCGCGCGCTCGCCCTTCCCACGGATTCTCGAAAAATATCTTCTTTCTGCCTGCTCGTTCCTCTCTCTCTCTCTCTCTCTCTCTGCCGGGAGTCTTTCTCTCTCGTAACTCGGTGGACCACCGGCGAATCGCCGCGTACATAATACAGCTTGCCTGTAATCTCCTCGCGTAGTTCCACGAAAAGGCCTCCTCTCTGCCTTCCTAAGTGGTTACAAGCGCTCTCATTGTCGTCC
>UELX01003314.1:0-24257 GCA_900480035.1 Eupelmus urozonus | reverse complement strand
CTAATAATTTCAATGATTGTATTTGAACAGTATATTTTTATATTGTCGAAGCTACGAACTTATGAATTTTTTTCATTTTAAGTAATAAACTTTAAATTCGAATATTTTAAAATCTAATTTTCTGACGAATAATGCATGCTCGGTCTACTACGTGAAACTCACCCATTGGACAGTAATTTTTAAAATGCAGCTGTTTTATGAAAGTACTATAGATATACAAAATATCGATAAAAATATTCGGAAGCGCTGTAGTAAAAAATAGTTATCCTTACTTAAAATGCGACAAAAACAGCAGATAGTTTTAACATCGATTATATATCATTATAATTTAGTATAATTGGACGGATAAGTGAGCAAGTCGATTGTTTTTCTATTATTTTAAACTGTAGTAGTTTAATTATGTGTTCAATATTTCTCTCTTGATAATAAAACAAAAAAAATATATATATATATATTTGTTCGATATTTGTGTGTAAGTTCATTTTTACCAACTTTGATTTTTCTTCCTGACTTCAACGTTTAAGTTTTATCCATTCTATGTTAAAATATTCTAGTCTAAAGTTGTACTTAACTTTTTGTTCATGATATAATAGTAGAATATACATTAGTGTAAACATCAGTTTAAACACATTTTTTAAGTTTAAACTTGCCTCCAAAAAGAATGTGACTTTAATAATAGCTCTCGCAACTGCTGTACCATCAGAGACACCTGACGGACATTGGAGGTGTTAATACACTTTTGACGTAATATTTCAGAGTTCTGACTTCTGACACAGTATAGTCATCAGGTCAGAAAAATATCAGCGAAATTCAAATACGTATATTATTAAAATGTTTACTATCTTTAAAAGTTTGTTATTTTATTAAGTATCATACATTAAATTATAAATTTACAGCTTTATGGTAAGGATTTAATTTAACTAAAAATTTTTCTTAAAGTATCACATACAAAACTATTTTTTATTTTTAGTCATTAAGTTACTTAAATAAGTACAAACAGAATATGTATAAAAAATTGTTAAAGAACTTTTATTGTTTACATTTATTTACAATTCCATATCCGATACACGTGCACAATTCTAAATTTTTCTCACAACAGTTCCTTCATTTTCAAACAATACCTCCACTTTGTTTATCACAAGAATCAATTGCACTGGCCTTCGTGCTGATTGCACCATTCAGGTGCAACAGCTTCTGGAGAGATTCTTCTTTGTCTCAGTCGCTCGATCTGAGCCTGCAATCTAGGTTCTGCTTCGGCAGTGGTAATTTTTGATGGATCGCTCCATAATCTTTCTCCAACTGCAGCTGTCCTTGGCCACACTCGAGCATCCAAATTTCCACCATTTACGTATTCGCCCCACATGCAGGCTTCACCTCCTAATACTCCAACCTGCAATAAAGTTTAAATTATTTTATTTATCTGTATTATTATTTGAACTTTCTTAATTTTTTCGTTAAAATAGAATTTTTAAATGTACATAAAAAATAAAAAATACTCTAATAATTATATAAACTTTTTAAAACCTTAATAAATATTGACAAAAGATTTAATTACGTTTTGTGGTATGTGATTTTTATAGACCTCTCGCCAAGTGTGATATTTAGTAATACCCCAAAAACCATGGTCCAGGTACCAAGCATCCTTAGTAGATATTATAATCTTATAACCAAGATCAAGAAGTTTCTTATTTAGATCCTTGTCAGCCTCAACCCATGTTTGTACAATAAAATTGTTTTTATTTAAATATTTTTCAATATGCTCCGGTGAAGTCAGTAACGAACTCCATATAATAACTTTATCAGTACTTTTATCTTCAGTTTCTTTGTTCAATATTTCAAGCTGTTTATTGTGAACATCAGACCAGATTTTCAGAAAGTCTTCAGTATTCCGTCCTAGCTGAAGTTTTGCCATACCTTCTACTACTTCCTCTGTAGCATTCCAGCAATTAATAAAAAGCTTAAAAAGATTAATAGAAAGATTTTTAATTATTCATTACGACTTGACCAATTGAGTGTATAATTATTTACGTCACAAGTGCAGTAAAGTGATTTTAACCTTGTGTGGACGTTTAGGCACGAGCGAAGCGAGTGGGGAAACTTTACATGAGCTTAAAATCACTTTATCGCTCATGTTCGTACATAATTTTTTGACACGACATGCGGAAAGCTTGTTTTAACGCACGCGTTTTTGACCGAGCGTGCATGAAAATGAACTTTCCGACGCCGTATGGAAAAGATAATTATCTGGTATCATACCTCATCTCCACCAAGATGCATCATTCCATTTCTACCAAAAGTCTTCAAAAGTTCCTTATAAATTCTAGTGAGAGCATTAAATGTATTTGGATTGACTGGATTCAATTGGCCACAAGGTGGTTGTATGCAGAAATCACGCCAAGGCTGTTGATTCACGCAAACAGCCAGATTACCCAGACCTTCAGACTCTCCCCATTCCCAGCCAGCTCCTGCATGAGACGGAGAATCGATTTCTAAAATGATTCTGACACCCCTTGATTTAGCATACTTGACTATCATCTGCATGTCTTCAAGACTGTAGATTTGATCCGGACTATAGGCTCCAAATCTGAAAGAAAAATATGTATGTAAAGTATTTATCATAAGTAAACTTATAGTTTTAATTTTTTATTACTCTATCTAGAAAATAAACTTAATGAGTTTTAATATTCTGCTAAATAAATTGAAATAATATAATAAAATTTTTAAGACAATCTTAAGAAAACGTTTTCAAAAAATGACCGCTTACATGGACATCAATGGCAGACTTCTGATTTCAAGAGGGAAACTTTGACTGTCTGTTGCATGCCAATGCAATATATTCATCTTAACGGAAGCTAGTCCATCAATCGTACGCAGAATATCGGGAACCGAAAGAAAGTTTCTTCCTGTATCTATGAGTAGCCCGCGATGTTGGAAGACCGGCTTATCACGAATCATCGCCGAATCTAGGATCACGAGCTGATTGGTGCTATTTAATACTGGTGCAGGTGCTATGAGCTGCGACAGAGTTTCCAGACCATGCCGAGCTCCGTAAACAGTTTGCGCTGAGATGATAACTGATGCATCGGATCCTGCAATCAGATAAGATTATCTTTTATTATAAAAATATCATTGCACAAAGCTTTATAATCTATTTTATTATTAATAAAAATACAACTCTAATATCATATTTCGATAATACTTTATTTATTTTATCCGTTGAAAAATTAAAATTACCTGTGTTTGAGATTTCTAACTCGTAGCCTTCATTAGTTTCCCAATTGAGATCCAAACTGGAAGATTCGACTTTTAAATGAACAACCACCTTTCGGTCGACTGCTTGGCAATCTGGGCCGCAAGTCGCTTGAACATTTGTCACAAATCTTTCGATCGCTTCTGATATGAAGTACCGCGCAGGCTCGGCAAGATCATTAATTTTCAAAAATTGAAAATTTCGTGGGTTGATGGCATGGTACTAAAAAAGTAAACATAATCAATTTTACTATTATTTTTTAACGTAAACTATCGCGTTATACAATACAATTTTGAAATTCATTTCATTTAGCAGTTCTCAGATCTTTTCAGAGACATTTTCTACCAATTTTCTTTAGCTTTCTACAAACTCTTTCTAAGAAACACAATCAGTAAAATAGTGTAACAAAAGAAAAAACAATAAGAGGCTCGACTAGACGTTTAACAACCAAGCAATAAAGAGGACAAAAGAAGAACTCACGTTGCTACCGGTAGTAGACGGTCCTGTGGGCGCAGGCCAGATTCCAGCATTCGCCAAACAGACGAGTCTGCAAGTTTGAAGGCTTGGGTGCTGAGACAGAGTTGGCGTAGCGGACGCCGGGTCGATCGGCCGGGTCGTCCGCTGGCAGTGCCTGCCCTGAAGGCATTCGTAAGTCCTGTAAAATCTGTACAAAGTTTTTCATTAGCGTCTGGATTTACTTTTGATCATTTCTGAGGTAAAAGTATATGGATTTCTTTGTCGGATGATGGTCGATTGATTTTCCTAGCGAAATGGAACCAACTCGGTGTGATGTGCAAAAGATTTTTTTTAAAGATTGTTTGACGGTTGAAGGATTAATATAGTTTCGAAGAAAGTGGAGTTTGATGGATTTTCTAAAGTGATGTTTTCTAATTGAAAATATTTAATGATTACTTTTTATAAATATTTTCAAGGAATAGATTTTAAACAACTCTCAGTGATCGTTTTTGAAAACAGTTTAACGAAATATAAATAATTTATTTTTAATATAATTATTTTGATATAAAAATTAAAGCAATCATGATCTTTCAATAAAAATATTGTGTGTACTTACGTTCGTTTCTTAGCCTTAACACTAATCAAAAGTAAAAAAGCTAGGGTAAAAAATAGCAGCCGCATCTTCTAGCCTTTGTAGATCTAAAACATAAAATAGAATTGTGTATATAGAAATTGCATTTAATCAATAAAATCTTGATTATTATCATTATTTTATTTCTACAAAATAATTATCTTTTAATTTAATACCAATCGATAAAATCTTGATTAAATCATTGTTTTACTATTATTTTATCGCTACAAATTTAATCTGTTATGTTAAAAAAATCGATTTATAATTATGAGTCATATAAAAAATCAATAGCGGTAAATGTATAAATTTTTCATTCATTACTCGCCGGCTTTGTAAGATCGTATCCGATAAATAAATTCAATAGCCATTAGAAATATTCACCCGTTGTGTCTGCATAATTCAGACGGTTTCTATTTATCGTAATTAAAATCCTCAAGTATTTACGTAATTAAAATCAACACTAAATAATAATTATTCTAACCGTCACACTCATCAAATTAATTGAACAAAGGCAAACGATCATAATGGAGCATTTAATACCCCATGAGTCACGTACTAGCGCCAGATCTCTGAATCAAAACTTTTATCTCTGTCATTCAGAAAATATTTCCATTCATAATAACAGAGCACTATTCATCCCATCAACTCGTTCCAACGACCGAAAAAACCGACCGCACTTTTTTAGGCCCTCCCGACGCCGACCAAGAAGCCAAGCACTCATACATCGTCAGAGGTGAGAGTGTCAAGAGCACCGCGCCAGAGACCAACCTGTAGCTTCGCCAGAATCATCGCTTCAGTAACCACGCGACGCAGTAGTAGCAGACGGCGCAAAACTACACTCCGGAGCATCGCCGCGCTCCTTCGAACGCTACATACACACAACCATCACCGCAGATCGCTACGGACTCTTCAGCTTACGCGCACCGTTTCACAAAATTCTACATTCACCAGCGGCCATTACATAATTACCCACGCACTGACTCTTCCCCAAAACTCAAACATCGCGCTAGAGAAGCCAGCCACCCCGATAAAAAAACAACAACGTCACATTGTCCCAGCGAGCAAATCGACAGCGTCGACGTCGCACGACTGAATGGATCGGAGAGAGCCGAAGCGTCAGCTGTTGCGCCGCGAGCTGCGCGGCGAAAGGGGAGAAAAAGAAGCGAGATGAGCGCGCGAAAGGTGCGGAGAGAGAGGGAGAGAGAAAGAGAGAGGAGCGCACCGATAACCGCAAGAGAGCCAGCTCGCCGGGGCTATTTTTACCGCAGCCGCCGACGACCTGCACTCTCGGCTTTAATTGTGTTTTGCCGATCTTTTTTTTTCTTCTTTAGCCTGGCCCTTTGGGGATCGGAATGAGAGGGGACCGGCGGAGTATGCTGCGGAGTTTAAATGGAGGTTTTCGGGTTGGCGAACGGTTGCCGGAGATGTGTTTGGGTTGAGAGAAGCGGTTGGAAAGATGGGTTTTTTGAATTGAGATTTTTTTGTTTTGTTTTAGGAATAGACAAAGGAATTGCTTGAAAATGAAAAAGTAAATCTTTGTTCTAGGAATCGGCTGTCGGCAACAATAAAACTTGTTTTTTTATCGCGCCTTAGTCACTAGAGCGAAGACCATTTTTCGTTTGAAAGACGGCTATTAATTTTCCTTGCAAAACATTAAAGTAGACAAGTTCATTGGCTTCGCGGCGCGAGGAAAACACGAAACACTTAATCACGTGTGGGATCGAAGCCATAAAGAATGTGTCGAATTTTTTTAATCCTCTAATATCGATGTCATTAGCATAAATTTTATTATATCAATCTTTTATATTCAAGTTTTACCTGTTTTTTTGTCATAAACATTCTTCACACCCGCCCAAATCAATGAGAAAGGAACATTTATCGCGTTTTTTGCGGGGCACCGGTATTTTCATGTAAATCTTCCCATCGATTTTCAACCATTCGCTCCGGTTTTTTTTCATAGCGCAGAGCTATAGAGTCTTCATAATTATTTATTCGATCTGAATAGACAATGCCCCAGGGCTATATTCGTACATACTGTCTAGCACAAAGGTTCGCGCTATGTAAAGAAGATCTATTGTTCGAGAGTATCCTTTTTTGTAATAAAAATAATAATAACAATAATTAAAGTTGCTTTAGAATCGGCGGCTTATATGGGTTAAAAGGATTATTACAGTTTTTATAAAGTGAGGTGATTAATAGATTAATCGCACTTCAGAATGAAGAGAATTTTTTTTTCTTTTTTATCAAAAACCTTGTATCTATAGATAATGGCTTTTGCTACATTTTTATAAAAACGTTTTAAGACAATGTTAAAGTTTAGTTTGGATATGGATAGACATTAAGTTTAAAAGGACTGGAGATTGTTTGATCAGCTTTTTTTTACAGCCAACGAGAACATGTTAACAAAGAATCAACGCATAGGTACATTGTACTTACTCAGTTTTTAACTAATATACTTAAGACTATGGTTTTTTAAATACTGGTTTTTAGGGGAACTTTAAGGCCTGGTAATTTGAAGTAATAACGGCAATTCATTTATTCATGCAGTTTCTAATTTTTAAAAAGAAAACCTTGTCAAAAGGCTTAAGATTTCGTTTTTGTATATTTCTCAAGGTAGTTATGCTGTAATATATAGTTTGTTGTTCATAAAATTTAATAAGATAGAAAATCGTTTACAACTCTGAGCAAAATTATTTTTTATATACAAGAATATTCTTGCAAAATTTCAGATTTAATCACCTTTTATATTTTGACATACATTTATGAAATTTTACACAAATGTAGATTATAAAAAGCTATAAAACAAGTCAAATTTTGATCAGTTTGGTTTAAAATCTAGATGATGAACCAATCTAAAATTTTCCAAGAATACTCTTAAATAGAAATTAATTTTGCTACAGTTTTTTGCCATTCTCTACTTTGTTGAATTTTATGAACAATAAACTATTTGTTACAGCATAACTGCTACAATTTATATTTAAAAAAATTTTAAAAAATTCAAAAAGCTATAATTTTGCTTAATTAACTAATAAACTTATCAACACTGTTTGGACAAAGATTTTTAAATAATTTGAAAAGACACTATAGTATTTTTACAAAAGACGTTAATTTTTAATAGCTACTGATAAGAACATTTTTTTTAAATTAAAAATGCGTTTATTATCAACATATTCGTAAGTAAAAAACTTGAACATTATCTTAAAGACTAAGTATTGAATAAATAATAAAAATTAGACTAAATATTTATAAAGCTAACAAACTCAAAATTCATATTTACGATAAGCAGGCAAAAACTTTTCCTTAGGCATTGACTTGTACAAATTATCTAACATAGAATACATTTTTAAATTAAGACACACAATAATGTAACGTAATAAATTTAACGTTAAATTAAAAAGCAGTGCATCAAAATTATAGAGTTCAATACTATCAAGTAAATGTAGTTATCATCGCTTTGTTTACAAACAAATTATAACCAACTAAATACTTTAAAATTAATTCCCACCAGTTTCTCAAAACTACAAACTTTCAAACACAACCCCAACTTCCAAAAAAACTAATCAAAACCATCAACTCTAAAACAAACTCTCCCCAACCCAACCCGCTCTCCAAACCTAAATCCAATCCAAATGCCAATGGCTCTACTCACAATCGTCAATCGAAAAATAAAACACGTCAGCTCCTCTCCACCACAGCTGATCTATCTCCCATTCAAAAAGTCGATCGCCCGTACACACTCCGGGCCAACTCGGCGCGCGATCTATTTATAATGCAGAGCCGTGTAAAAGAACCTCATGGCGACCGCCGACCGCGCGATCAGGTCGCCGGTCTCGTGCGAACTGACGCCGCTTCGCGCGTTCCGCCATATATATATATATATATATATGTATATATAACAACTTGTGCGTTCGCCGCGCGCGCTTTTTTTTTTCTTTGCCCCCCCTTCTTGATGTGTATATGTATGTGTAATGGGCGGCTAGGAAGTGCGCGTTGCCGATCGATGTCTTAGATTAGAGCCGGCTTAGAGAGATATAGATACGCGCGAGTGCTGGCTCTGTTTTGATGAGCCGATGTGGATGTGTGTCGGTGTGTTTGTGTAGGGTTCGTGGGAGTGCAGGGAGCTGGGTTTGTATGGGTGCTTGCGATGCGTGAAGTTCAGGTTGGGAATAAAAAGGTGGTTAGATCGTGAGATGATCGCTGGTGATAGTGGATGTCGGATGTGACGGGATTAAATATGCAGTTTGTAGTGGGTGGTTGATCGTTTGTTGATTGAGGGAAAAATAAATTTGAGTGGACGAGGGGAGGAATTGTTTTGTCTTTTAAACTAGGTATTAATGAGTATTGAAGGGAAAAGTCAGCTGAGTTATGAATTTGAATTTTTTCAACATAAATCATCTTTGAGGACGAAGTGTGCGTGATTTCTCTTTCGGAACAGCTGAAATTAATTAATTTCTCGTATTTCATTTTTATCGTTATTATTTAAACACTTTTTTTTTACATTTGATTAGCATTGACTGCGACTTCTCTCTTTTGCGAAGCGAGATACGGAATTTTTTATCGCACCCTATTGCAGACTCTCAACGCGTAGATATATAAACGACTTCATTTGTGATTCACGACTTGAATTCGATAACGTTATAGTAATGAATTGCTTCATAAATTATAATTGAAATATTTCACCAAATTCGTTCTGGCGTGAACGTGCCTTGAAGATATCCGTGTGGATAATTTTATTTTATCTGCGTACATTTTTTATATAAAAAGTGCTAAAAAGTAAAAAAAAGTATAAATATTGCTATCCGGTGTACCTATCCTAAAATTAAAATTTCACCAATTTTCGTCAGTATTCATATCGTGTCTTTGTCCGGATGAACAAGTGTTCAATAATACGGGCCTATCGCGCAATAAGTACGTAATATGTTTTATCAATATGCGGGCGCTAATGTTCTCTTACATAAAAAAGAATTTCAATATCAAATGATGCGACTAACAATCATGCAACAATAGCCTTGATTTTATCTAAAACAACTATGCTGAACTCTTGCACGCATTGTATGATATATGTATACGGAAAAGCCATTAGTTCGCATAAAAATCTCACTTCTCTCCAAACCTAAAACTTCCTTCATTCCAACTAGGTATCATTAAAAAAAAAAGATCCTCCTCGATACTCTCCTCCAAGGAAATTTCCAACCTCTCCCCGCGCAAAACAAAAAACCATCACCTCCCCATTTTTCTGAGAACCGCGGAAGAAAATCCGCACGAAAATAAAGCCATCAATCGAAAAGAAAGAAATCCGCGCGTTACCTATGCAAATCAGCCAGCCGTCATTAACATAGCCAACACTCACCCGCGCGCTTTATCATGAGCTCATCCCATCATCCTCCTCTCTCTCTCTCTCTAACTAAAGAAATTACATATACGTCGTATATATCGGGAAAAACAACTAGACTCTACTCGTTGAACGTCGAAGAAGGCGTGTATATACCCGAGCGCTCGTTAACGGTAATATCGCATAGTTTCGCATTTGCCTTCTCCAGTTCGCGCTCGCGCGAAGAAAAGCCGAGGCTCTCTCGGCGGGTACTTACCCAATTGAGGTCGCGGCGCGGTTATGTCGAAGGAGCTGGGAAGAGCGCAGCTGCAAGCCGGATTTCTTGTATTCTTCTTCTTCTTTAGTCTTCTTCCTGGCTCTCCGAGGCCGGGAATTTTCTGCTTGGAACGAGATTTTATAGATGTTTTGCTTTTTTAAAGAAGCTGGGGCCTGGAAATTAGTGGTTTTGTCTCCGGTGTGTTGTTGTTGATGTCGGATGGGCGGGATGCCTGATATTCGAAGGCAGGATGTTTTTGCGTGAATTTATGGGTTATTAAAAGTGCGGCGATTTGGCCGCTGGTATGTTGTGTAATAATGGGTGGGAGTGTTTGTAAGTAATTGAGAGATGCGGAAAGTTTATTGCCTTTTGATTTGGGAGTTTAGATTTATAATAACATTCGTGGAAATAATTTTTTAATTTTATGAATTTAGCTTGCAATGAAGGTATTATATAATTGAATTATTATGAAATAAAAGTAATAAGTAAATAATTAAAATAAATTAATGCATATGATAATATAACGGAATGCTATAACAATTATTTTCATGATGTAATCATAACTATAAATATTCTTTTACTTTCTTCTTTGGCAGATTAAGCGCAGTATGTCGCAGTACGCATTTGTGTAAATTTGTAGTTTTGCATTTTTTATCTCATTATCAAAATACATTTTTTGAACTGATTTGAGCAGGTGTTTTGAAATATGATACAGATATTTTTATCTTTCAATGTAATAAGAGATAAAGTACACTGGAAAGAAAAAAGTGAAAAATCATATTAGCTCATAAGTGAAGATATAGTAAACCTTTTGTAATTAAATTTATCAGTTTGTAGTCATTTTTCCTAGGTAGGATGGTAAAAATTGTTATTTATCAAAGTTTTAAAAAATTAAGATTAAATGAGAATTTATCGATGTTTAAATAAAAAAAGGAACAGTCAAGATTAAAAATTAAATAAGAAATTCTCCTACCTCCTACTGAAGGTATTCTGACTTTTTATTTTAATTTAATAATTTAAGCTAATCATTTAAACAAAAAGCGAGTATATCTTGGTAACAAGTTTTTCAATAATTATTGTCATTATATTTCTCTCAGTGTTAAAATTTTTAAATTGAAACGTCAAACAATTCCTAATTGAAATGCCACGTCAACATAGTTAACTTGTTGAAAAGTCATTTTTTAGTAAAATACATAGTATAGGATATTCTTCGAATGTATGAACGTAAGACCGTAAATGTAACGTAACCAACGTAATTGTTCAACGATTTAAGTGCCACCTGTTAATAATTAGCTTCTCTATTACCTTTCCGGTGCGATGAGTTAACCTTCAGTCTATAAATAAAACCTAAAGATTCTTTTTGTCTGCAACAATATAATTCCGTATATTTCAACGGAATATATCATTTAGTAATTTTTGTTCATTAATAAATAAATATTGAAACGCACTATCTTCTATTTTACAATTTAAAATTGTTATTATGGTACATTATTAAAATCTGATATTATCGAAATTATTGTTTATTCGTTTTTAATGAAACGTAATTTGCTGTTACATGTGTAAAGTCCTTTGAACTTTCTTTTGGCTCTTTAAAATGAAGGAAATCACGTTTAGTCCGGAAAAGATAAGTTTACACGATAAGTGAGATAGGAGTCGCATAAATTTACAAATGCTTCGACCTAAATGTTAAGCGAAATTGTAGTAGACCAATTTCGATGCAAATGTAGAAATCTAAGAAATGAAAAATGAGAACTGCTAGAAACGGCAAATGTCATTTGCAGAAAATGTGCTGGAGAAAATTGAAATAATTGTACGAAGATTTTGCTCTAAATTTAAATGAAATAGGAATAGTTTTTTTACATAATTCTGTGATTTAGAAAGAAATTCTTTCTACAGTATAATGCTGCGATCTTTTGAAAAAATCTCTTTTGTGCAAATTTTAAATGAATTTAAAAGCATCATTGAACAGCGTGCATAAAATATAAAATACTCAGCATGGAATTTCCGTTACCTTTCGCGAGGAATAGAAGAACACTAATCTTAACTTCTGTTCAACTTCGACATTCGCATTCAATAGTTAATTACCATTGAATCAAACATCACCAAGACATAAATTATCCTTGCATACTTGCATTTCTCAAATTGAATAATCTCTGAACATAACGATCGCATAAAGACAGAGCAAAACTCTTATAAACTTGCAAATAACTATTCAAAGTCTAGCTCATCTCCCGCTCACCTTCTCTTTGTCTCCATCACTCCATCTCCACATTTAAAACCTCTTACTCCAATCCTTCCAATCTCAACAAAAACATGACATTTTCGCACCGTCACTACTCCCCCCTCCTCAACGTCACTCAAACCGTCCCACAAAAAAGTAGTTTGCAACAAACCAGTGCACCAGCTTACACTGACATACCCGATCGAATTTGTATTCTTCCTTTTCCCACTAGCAGCGGCATAGCGGGCGCATCCGGGCGCCGCTGCGCTTATCCCATCGGCGATCGCGTCGCGTGCGCGCCGACGCTGCTCATTTGCAATTAGCGTCCGCTCGCCGCTGATAAAAAGCCGCGCAAAGATAGAAGAGACTGAGGGGTTATTAAGCGCGATTTTCTTTGTCAGTGAAATTTTTATTGGTTTCCATAGTTTTTCTCTGGATTCGCTCGCGATCGTTTCTCCTTTTATTGTTAGTATTATACAGATGCTTACTTAAGGTCTAGCTTATGCGTGATTACTCGTGTTATATAAATCGAGCCGGCTGTTTAACAAGTAAAAAAATCCTCGCTTATCCAGCGATGGTACAACTGAGATAACAGGTGCGGCGGGGATATTGCGTTCTTTGGCACAGCGCATAGTGAATTACAATAGCAGTTGTCGAATTTACATTGGATGCTTATCTAGGCGCTAATTGTATTTACAGCTCTTTGGGTTATACATGTATATATAAACATTCGTGGTACAAAGGCCGAAAATTAAAAGTTTATGTAAGTCTCGGTGACTAGATTAGTTTTTTTGGTTTATACCGTGTTATTACCGGGTATAGTTTGCACATAAACAGAGAATTATACAAAAATATGAAGGAAACATCCGCAAATTGGGTTGTCTTTTCACAGTAGTGATTCTTAATTTGCTGACTAGCTAACTTCTTGCTCTACACAGTTTATTGTTCGGTATAATTACATGTTCAATCAACAGAATATATTTTGTAAAAATCTCTTGTAAAATATTTTTACCGACTAGACGCAAATTGTTTACGATAGTTTTTGACAAAATATCATAAAGAAATATTACGTTTATTTCAGTTTTTAAAAATTAATAAAGCTTTTCTAACTGTTTATAATTAATAGTCACATAAAGTGCCTTTAATAATAATAATTTATTCTTTTATTTCCGAATAACTATCTTATATTCATTCATGTATTACCTAATCTTTAAAAAAATTATTATGAGCAACAAAACTTATATAAAACTAATTCCTTTTAGGATTACTCTACATCTTATTCTATTAAAGCTTTATGATACATAATCCGACGTTCCATTTAATATGTTTTGTTACATCTCATATAGTCAAAAAGTAACTAAAAATATCAAGCTTTTTATAAATTTTTTTAAATTGATTAACAATCAATTTACATTACACGCCAAAGCTTGAAATGAAAAATGATAGTTTAAACACCTTAACATTGGTCTATTGATAATTTACAGATGCCCATACATAATAAAAGTACATTTTGTCATTACGAATCATTACAAAGCTATTGCTTTTTATATAGTCTATATCATTTACTCAGCTGTAAGGATGTTGAATTCACCGGTTTCGAGCAATCGCAACAGTTATCTCAACCCTTCAAGTCAATCATCACAATAATTATAAATGAAATTTAAAATCTTAAAAAAATTTACAAAGTTTCAATGTTTGAAAATAATCAAAATTATTTCTTAAAATATTTTTCCAAATAATTTCTGAATTTCCATGCTCAAAACTCCAGCAAACTCAACTCTCCTCCAGCATTCACAAATACGCTCATCCATCATTCACCAGACTCAACCGCCAAGACTTTCAAAAGGTCACATTCACCGCCTAATCCACCTCATCATCCTTTCATAGTCATCTCAACCCTCAACCCTCCTCATCATCCATCATCCATCTGAGCTACTTTTTAGGCCCGTTGAGCGTCACGTCAAGCGGCTCGTCAGCTGGCTCATTGAGTGGGCTCATCTCCGCCGGGTGATGCAGGTGATGGTGATGAAGCTGTTGCTGATGCTGCTGAAGGTGGTGATGAGCCGCCTGAAGGTGGTGAGCGAAGAGCGGGGGTGGCGGGGGCGGCGCCACCGCTAAGGGTTGACGTAGTCCGGCCTTCATCGTCAGGTCTATCTCCGCCTCTTGGGGCGCTGTGGAGCGTTGCTGTTGTTGCTGTTGCTGCTGAAGAAGGTTGGGTGTGTTGGAGGTTTCGCGCTCGCTTTCTGAAGACGAGGACAGGGCTGGAGGACTGGCCGAGCTGCGAGACGGCGAGCCGCAGCCGCACTTGAGTCCTCGCTCCGGAGATTTGCTGTCGCGACTCAGAGTGTACCTATAAAGTGGTAATTTTTTTTAGTTGAGGTGGTGGCGATAATATCTTTGTTTAGAGAGTTGAAAGATTAGTGATTATGTGAATGTATGGTTTTATTAAGGTAAAATTTATTCAAGCTTGATTAAATTAATCTTTAAAAGATTTGGTCAGAAGTATAAAAATATTGAGATATAATGATTGTCTAATTGTATCAAGACCGTAATGAAAGTATAATTACATTAATTTTATGTTTTTATTATTTAGTCCGTAAATGAAATATTTTACTTTTAATTATATTCATTTATCGATTAATTTTCTTATTGTAATTGAAACTCATTCAATCACAACAAATACGCAACAATGCACTTAAAATAAATTAAATTCTTAAAAATTTGTATTCTACTTACTTATAATGAATATTAATTAAAATTCGTTCACTAATTAAAATTAAATAATTAAAATTAATCCAACAACAACTTAACCGCTGAACTGAAAAACTTTGCCCTAATTCATTTTCCATCGTAACATCAAGCGAAAACAATTCGTTTTCCAATTTTACAATATTTACCCAGCCTTTCATAAACTAAAAAAAAATATTCAAACCAATCCTTAAGAACAAAATCTTCCGATAAAAAGTAAAAAAAAACAATCTAAAAAAATAAATAAATAAATAAATAAAAACTTAATTACAAAACTCTAAACCCATACCCATGCGGTGGCGGCAGAATCCTATAATCCCTGCAGACCGGCGGCGCCTCGCTCATCTTCTCCGTCGGCGAGAGCATCGGCAGCTGCTGCTGCTGCTGTTGCTGCTGGGCCTGCGACGTCGGCACTGGATGCATCGGCTGAGGCTGCTGCGGGGGTGGCGGCGGCGGCGAGCCTGCATCGGCTCGCTCCTGAAGGCCCGGAGGTGGCGGAGCCGGAGGTCGTAGTAGTAGAGGCGCCGCGCTGCCGAGGCCAAGGCAACGCATACGCCAGGCGTCCTGCAGTAGCTGCAGGCGCGCCTGCTTGCGCCACTTGGCGCGGCGGTTCTGGAACCAGACCTGAGAGGGGACCGGTTGAGATCGGTTGAGAATGTGGTTTTATAGGGGGAGTGTGGTGGTTTTTTAGTTTGGCGTGGTATTTTTGGGGACTCGTCGGGTGATATTGATCGATGAGTTGGTTGATGAAAATAAAAAATTTGACTGTTGATGTTTTGTAACTTTAAAATTAATTAACTTAAATTCGAAATATGAATTGAAAGTTATATGTTATGCACAATTTAAAGTTATAGTGGAAGGTTAAAGTAGAATTGAAGATTATAATAGTTCTTTTGTTCTTGTTAAACTTTATTACTTTTTTTAATTTTACTTTTATTTTTGAAATTCAATAAGAATAAATTAAATTTTTAAATTATTTGTTTTAATTCATTCAAATAAAATCTTTATGAATATAAAAGGTTTTTTAAAAGCAGTAATAATAAAATTTTACCTGAACACGAGCTTCAGACAGTGAAATCCTTAAAGCAACCTCTTCTCGCAAAAAAACATCGGGATAATGAGTTTTTTGAAATAGTGATTCTAATTCTTGCAATTGCTGTGGCGTGAAAGTCGTCCGGTTTCGTCTCTATAAAAAAAGATAATAAACTTTTGTATTTCTTTTAGACCAAATTCTAATTAACTTGATTATCTCTTGTACGAGAAAAAATAAGTTAATTCTGTTTTTAATGTGTTACTAACAAATATAATTCAATTTTTCTTGAGTATACAAATGAATAATTTATAAAAAAAATGAAGCAACAATGAAATTATGTTAATATTATTTACGTATAAAATTTCATATCACCAAACTACCAAAAAATTCCCAAAATTATAAATCCTATCCCTTTTCTCACTAACTCACAACTGACCATAACCCATAATTCTTATCCCAAACGATAAAAAAAAAACACTCACTTAACAATCCAAAAAAAGTGTTAAAAGAAACGTACACTGACCTGACGACGACGTCCGAACATATACTCAGTAAGCAGGTCCGCCTGCGGTCCCAGCGGCGACAAATACGGCCCCGCCATTCTCTCCTCTCAATCCTCTATCCCAAAACCAACAATCCAACTCGACGCGCACCAGTAAAAGTTCACCGTTCCGTAACCGCTGCAACCAGACTATCCTAAATCCTGCACCTCACGTCGCACATCATCTCAGCCAGACGCAGGAAAAAAAGAGAGAGAGAGAGAGAGAAAGAGAAGGGAGCAAGAGAGACGCGATTCGCGCGCGCGATGCAGCGAGACTGTCTACGTCGCCGCGCTGGCGGGTTTCCACCCTTCGGCCCGTGTCGGAGGCTGCGCGCGCTCTCACGGATGGGGTGGACTTGGAGCCGGCTGCTGATTGGTCCTGGGTGAGCCCGAGGGGCGGGAATTCAATGCCGGGCGCCGGAGGGGCTGATGCCGCTTTAACACACACACGCCCGCGCGTTAGTTTGACCGCTCGAAAATTGACTTTCGAGTTTGGCTTTTTTTTTCGAGGGGGTTGCTTTTTTGGGAGGGGGGAAGGGGTGATGGATTGTTTTTGGGTTTCGGAAGTGATTGTGGGGAGGAGTGGGTTTTTTGAGTTTTGCTTGGTTAGGGGAAGGGTTTGTGTTAGTTTTGGGTGTTTTTGGTGGCGGATTTTGAAAACGTTTCTTTGGAATGTATATGTATTTTTAATTTATAATAAAATCTAATAATGAAAAATATTCTATATTTCGAATAAAAAATGATCAACCACTATGCAAAATTTTAAGTTATAATCTATGAAAGATATGCATTTTTTTAATCATTTTTTTTTTAATTTCTCTGCGTGAGTGTTCAAATGTAAAAAAAAATGAATATTCTTGCCAGTAATTTGATGACATAATTTAATTAATTTCAAAATTATTTTTATTCAATTTTTATCAGATATAGTCCAAAGGTAATAGCACTTTGAATGATTATTGCCAAAACTAAGGAATACTACTACTTTAAACATATTTTAATTCAAACGTGGATCCAAAGTGCACATTCACCAAAAGCGCATAAAAACGTGCAAGAACGGAAGGGTGAATAAAAGAAGTCGGAGAAGAATAAGAGTAAGTTACTCAATACAATAAAAAAAGTTCTTAAACACTAAGAATTTAAAGTCGCTAAAAAAAAAATAAATAATTTAATAACAATAATTTAAAATTTACTCGTGAGACCTTATACTGTTCGAATAGCCCAATTGTAGGGTATAGGTAATCATCAACTGATGAAAAATTTTTAATCGAAAGAAACCCAATGTTTAAATTTAAAATTTTTTCATAAATTTAGTACTATTTTTTCTTGATTCTATTCTATCTACTTTCTTTTTACTTTTTTGTATTATACGGTTATAAAATTTTGACTTTTGAGATGTCGAATTTATTTCAGCAAAATATTTTTGATAATATAAGAATGAGAATTACCAATAGAATCAATTATAAACTGGTTCAAAAACAAGTAAAATATTCAATTTTCGCGCCATTTTCCAATGTCTTATGATAGTTTCTCTTGGTTTGTATGAACAAAGCTATTAATTTATTTTCTATTAAATTATTACAATTGGTCTCTAACCTAGATTAGTATTAAGTAAGTAATAATCATATAAATAATAAGATTTACAATTATTAATAATTAATTTAATTTAACATGAATTAATAGAGTATTAAAAAATAACTCCAATTTATGTTTTTATTGGATATATACATAATTACGTAATAATTGGTAGTCAATAATTAATAATAATACTCTCTAAAAATTCAGGAGTAAATCCATGTCAAAATTTACTCCTCAGTGAAATTTACTCCTTATAAAGAGTAAATTTTGCTAAGGTGTAAATTTTGACATAGATTTACTCCTTAACTTTTAAAGAGTATGTTAATAATTAATTATAATTTTAACAGGCTTCAGTACTTGTAAAAGACGAAGTCCATTTTTGAAAACCTTTTATTAATTAACAACTTATCTTTCCATGAAATACTATATTATTTATATGTTCTTTATAAACAAAGATTTATTCTTTTGAATTAATTATTAATTATTAACACTGCAATCCATTTTTGATAGAACACAGACATGGATTTTGTCTTTTTCAGTCTCTTTCATTATGGCAAAATTGTTTAAAAATCTCACTCTAATTTATATTGTATTACGGGTTCACCATCAACAATATGTTAATCATAAATTAACGTTACATTAGCGTCCTTCATTTATTATTATTTTGGCTTCTTTTTTAATTACCTTCCAATATGTATTCTCATTATAAAAATGGCCTTTTCATCTATTGAGTTTTAGCATTTTTTTTAATATCCTATACCAACGATTAAAGTCACTGTAGCATTGTTGTTTAACCTGATTTGATACTTCTGTTCTATATGTTTCAAAAATCCTTTCGTAGGACAGTAAAATCGAGTTAATATTATCATATGATACTAGCCTTAATAGTCCATGTGATCACAGCTATCTTCAATTTCTTTTATATATAGTCAATATTTCTGAACTGGCGAATTCACCGACTGTTATTGGTTAGTAAGCAAATCAGCTACTTCCATTAACTATTTAGAACGTTTCTTTTCGAGCTTAAAATTTTTCTTAAATGAATCTATTACGAGCTTGATAATAATTATTATTTTTTCAGGATTATCTGATGTATCAAGGTTATGTATAGATAAGTTCCTTTTTGAAATTTAGTATTCAACTTGCCAGTAATATTTCTGTATTATCCTTGTGACTTTCAATAATAGGATTTTTCATCGTATCGATAATGATGCTAAAATTATAGTTATTTTTTATCAAGTCAGCATTTGCGAATTGCATACTTTATTCTATCTATTTAATAAATAAATAATAATCTTCGACATATTAAAAGAATATAATCAACTTTCCAAATCTTAATACCGATTTATTAATAAATAAACAAAAACCAAAATTTCTAAACGAAAAAAGCAAACTTGCCCTTATTACCGATCTTCTCTACCTCTTCAATCCAAAATCATCTTCAACCCACCAACCCAACCCTCTCCTCAAACAAAAACTCGCCCACCACAACCACCCACGGCCAGTAAGTCCGTCCAACCTCACCAAAGGGTTGGCAAACAAAAAAAAAAAATCCGTCACACAAACCTTACCGGTTTAACGCAACTGGGCGGCAAAGCTCGGAACGAGGAAGCAGCACTGTCCACGTCCGCTGATTAAAAAAGAGTATATAAGAAAATGCCCGAGCTCTTCCGCGAATTTCGCTCGCGCCCCGCAAACAAGAGACTCGTCGTCGTCGTCGTCGTCCAGGCGGCGGCGTCGGCCCCTCCAAACAATGAGAGGAGGAAAATGAAGACTAAGGAAAAAGAGCGAGCGGGAGAGAGAGAGAAATATACGCAATCTTTTTAATTATGAAAACGGCGCTTTGTGTTTCATTCTGTTTTGTTGTCCCCGGCGCGCGCTCTCTTTCGCCTATTCTATTCGGAACGCTTTTTTCTCTCTCTCTCTCTCTCATCCTCCCACCAGCGCTCGCTTTTTTTTCTTTATATTATAAGGGCGGAGGCGGACTGGGGAGAGCGCGCGCCTGGACCAGAAAGAGAGGGAAGAGCGAGAGAGAAAGAGAGAGAGAGAGAGTAAGGGGTGCCAGGGTGAGATTGCTTTAGTAATGAATTACATGGCCTCGGGCTATGTGCCTCTGTCTGATCCTGCCCAGGCCTGCACTACTGCTGCAACGCCAGGCGGGCGCGCGTTGCTCTATGCTGAGCGCGAGCGCAGCGTCGCCGTTTACATAATCTGCGAGCGCGAGGCTGCAGCATTATTTTTTTTCTCTTGGAGTCGTCTTTTTTATTTTTAAGCTCGCTTCTTTAAGGAATATGCGTGGCGCGGCCTTCTGTGTGCGGGGAAATGAATTTTTTGTTTTGCTCCGCGGATTTCGAAGAGGTTTTTCTTTTTAGGTGGGTGGGTATGTTGAGGGTCGAGGGGGGCTGGGCGTGTACTCTTTTTTTGGAGCTGGAATGGGTGCTGGTAGCGGGGTGGTGTTGTCATTGCAAAAAACGTAAAAGTGTATGTAATAAATTAAAAATTTTGATACAAGAATAAATGATTGTTGTAAATATGGTTTTTTTACATTTATTTGAAAATTATTTAGAACAACAAAAATTTGTATTAATAAAAAAAGGTGAGAGTTTTAAAAATATTGAAATAATCCTTTCTAAATTCAAATAAGAAAAGTACGCAGTTATCAATATTTAGGGCTTGGCCAGGTTGCCTAATTATTAATTTAATTATTGCTATCCGATAGGCTTTAAGTAGGCAATAAGCATATTTTTTAAATCAAAAGACAAGTTTTAAGCTATTGTAATATTATTTCGAACAAAAAGTTCTACCATTAAAACTCTTAAATATGATGTAGGTATATCTCGCAAAGATGCCAATCTACATCAGAGGGACTTCTTCACACATATCAATAAGTAATCGTCTTTAATCTTTATTTACTCTACAGATTTACATCTATTAACGATAGAGTACACACGATTAAAAATGCGATTTTTGTCCACAGCAGCGCCATATAAATAGCAGATATAAAAAAAGCTCGCTATCCTCGCGCCATTGGGGCAACAATGTATCCGCCCCGGATAGCGTGGGACGCCCTTATTAATTTAGCCCCTTGCGCGCCGGCGCTAGGCGACGACAGGTCCGACGCGGGCTAGATCCGCGAGTCTGCGCGCTGCGCTCCGCCTACCTGCATACAACGCCCTGGACAATGCTAAAATTTTCAAATTCGTTATCATTTTACTGTGCTGCTTTACAGATCTGATAACTGGGCGGTGAAGATATTCATAATAAATATGCAAGTGGTTTTTTTGAAAATATATTCATTAGCTTAGACCGAAGCGATTGGTAGTTATTGTGGATACCAAGATTCTTTTCATTATGCAAATTTGTTTAATTTCAAATAACTTGCAATAATTATAATGTAAAAATTAATTGGAAAATAAAATGTTTGAATCAATGTTTTCTGTTACAATTGAAGTGGATAATTGATTAAATAACGATAAAAGATTACGAATTACAAATATATTCATATTTTAGTTTACTAACTATTTTAACAAACTATTCTAACTATACAATAGTAAAGATCGAAATATATTATCACAATAGTAAATCGTTTGATCAAAATAGTTCACTATAGAGGCGAAGTTCTTCTCAAATCTTTCTTTCACTTCTTCATCACTCAACCAAGCACATCTCTAACACAATAACACACCCGCATCACCATCCATCCACTCTCAACCAGCAATCATAATTAAAAAAACATCTAAAAATAATCGGCCGCCGAGCGCGCTCGATAACGAGGGAATAATTAAGCCGATGCACGTCGCTGCGGCTTATCACAGAGCTCTCCCAGATAAAGGGGAAAAAGAAATCGCATATATCGACGCGGAAAAACGCCCGAGCGAGCGAGAAAGCTAAGCAGCCTCTCGTGACAATGGCTCAAAGTATCCTCGTTTCTCCCCATCCCTTTTTTTTTCGCCGAAAGACTGTTACTACTCCGCGCGCCGATATATACGTATGCGAGCCCGCGCGCGAGCGCGAGGACATATTAGCAGCGAGCGGGGCGAAAAATTCTTTTCCTCGTTTTTGAGCGCCCGCTCGCTATCCTCTTTCACGGCTGTGTTTGTTTGGGTTCGGTTGGAAACTATCGCTTGTAGTTGAGGAGTTGGTTGCGGGTAGTGTGGTCTGATGTTGTGTTACGCAATTTTTTTCGTTTGATGGTGGGTTTGGAGATGAGAGTGGAGGAGTTGATTAGTGAGATGATTAATTGAGATTTTTTGTTTGGTCTTAGGTAATGTTTATTTTTAAGGAGTAATTATTTTTAAAAAGTAATTAGTTCTATTTTATAGTATTAGATTATAGCTGGAAATGTATAAAATCTGTATTAACCTAATTAGAAAACTTAAAATTACAGTACATTCATGACATAGTAATTAGCTTAATATAAAATATTTGATAGAAGAGATAAATTACGTAATTTGGTAAAATTTTCACTTCTTGTAAATTAATTAGAGCTGGAAATTTTTAATCTCAAAAAATTACACATATTATGAAATTTATCTTACTCTAATTAGAAACCTTTCCTTAAAGGTCTCACATTATTCTGAATTTCAAATTTCTCAGTACAAAACTCTAAATTAACCCATCCTCCCTTAACAAATTCGCAAATCACAACCCTTAATCTATCAATCCATCCTTCAAAAATAACTTCAACAACAACAACAACAACAACAACAGCAAAACCACAAAGTCCAAACGCTCGATCGCGAATATCGCATCGACGCATTGATTAAAAAAGCGCGTCCAAAGAAACAAACCCGCCACGGCACAAAAGAAAGCGAGGGACGAAAAAAAAAACTAGGACCGCGCTGCATGCACACATATATATATCCACACCCGCCCACCGCGATCGCGCTAAGACCTAAACAATGAACACCGAGGCCGCGCGTCCGATTCTCCGCTCCAATTCATTCATCATTTTTTCTCTCCGCGCTTCATCTTTTTAGGCAGGGGGTAGAAACTCGCGGGCGCTAATTGACTCTTTCCCTGGGCGTTGTTTGGCTCATTGTGAAACGGGCTTTATTCGATCATCCGCAAATTATAGGCTGCCGGCGAGTAAAATTGCGGGGTGGCTTTCGACGGATCCTGTGTTTATTTCGATGAATGAGATTTCACCGTTTGACGCGCGGCTTTGTTTTCTTTTCTGGATTTTAGGTTGGGAGAGGTGGATTTGGTTTGTGAGATGGGGATGACGATTTGGAGAGAAGAATGTAATGATTGACCGGTTTGTAGATTGTTCGTTGTTGATGGGTGTATTGTGCTTTTGGTGAGCTGTGGATAGTTGATATGGTAAGTGGGGAAGGGAGAGAGGTGATTTGTCATTGAGGGAGTAATTGTATATTATAGACGTGTAATTAATGCGAACTGTGTTATGGAAAAAATTACAGTTAATGGGGGTATAATATTTAAAGTTCTAAATACGTTATATTATCTTAAATATTATAAATCTAGATACATAAAAATTATTAAATTTCATGACAATTAACGACCCCTTAACTGAAAAAAAAGATTGCTAGACTCCAATACTTCATATAATTACACAAAATATATGGGTTTTCTAAAGGTCGCTGATTTCATTCCCATCGTTGTTATAGGGGTAAATTTTTAATTTTTTGTGACAAATTTTTTTAGGGTCTCTCAGGTCATTACAAAGGGTATTTCTCAAATCCGAATACTATAGTTTTCGAATACTATAGGAACCTCGATGGAGATCTATGGAGAATCATTAAAGTTATTCCAATTTGTACATATATCATCCACCGCTACTTTTGGTACATTTTTTTTTTGTACACTTATGATCCACTGTCAGTTAATGGGTTAAAGAAAATAAGTTATTCATAGTTATAAGATAAGTGAGCTGAAGATACGATTTTTATGAGCCAAAATGTTAATTTAATTAGTATAATTTTACTAACAACATTTCGCTAGTTTCATTTATAACTAAAACTATGTAAACTTATTTTATTATTTATTATATTTTTACCTCTTATATTTATGAATGAATCGTTATCTTTTTATAACATTATAATACTTTCATTTTAATTGTTAATGCAATAAAATAAACTTTTATTTAGAACCGTTTTATATTCCTTCGACTGTACTTAAACGCAATCGATCATTGATCTTATCTAGTGTACCATCCACTTGACGAATGTATAGCACATCTGTCTCTTTAGAACAC